>PVHP010025732.1:0-20044 GCA_004024765.1 Zapus hudsonius | reverse complement strand
GATGGTTGCTAGGCTTTGTAGGAAAGTGCCTTAACCGCTGAGCCATCCCCCCAACACTTGACTTTCTTACTTATAATGCCTGGACTCCTTCGTCTAAACTTTTGGGAAGGCAGGAAGAGAGGAAAGACGGAGGGAGGAAGGAAAAGCAAGTGTTAAGTCACAAGTTGGTAGCCATTGCTGTGCTTGAACTGGAAGCCTGATGGGATTTAAGGGCTGTTAGGAGCCAGCCTGGAGTCACTCAAGGCCTTGGGAGAGCTTGCTTTGCTGGCCTTGGAACGGGCAGACCTTGGCCAGGAGTGCTGGGGATTCTGGCAGGTGCCTCTCAGAGCTGGCAGAGCTTGCTGAGTCAGGGATCCACATTTTAAACAAAACAAAACACCAAGCAGAGCGTTTCCAAAGGCGAGCCAACCCATCATGGGACATGCAACTTCAGAAATATGGCAGTGACTGCGGGTCTAGAAAAGGTGTTGGTCTCCCAGGCCACGTTATCCTAAGGGACTTTGAAAAGGGTGCTTGGACCCCGATTCTAACTTCCTGGTGTGTGTGTGGACTTCTCTAGTAGTGTTATAGCCAACCTTTGACAAGATGGACTTGGATTTCCACGAGCTTTCCCTGCCGAGAGAGCTGGGGCAGGTGGTCTTGGATACAAGCTGTGGACCAGGGGCAGCTACGTCTTCAGAACATTCGGAATCATTCCCGTTCTCTTCTTTGGGGTTATTTCAGCATCTCTCTTCTGCTGATCTTCCTGGGCCCCATCTGATGCCAGCACAGAGGGGCCCACTTGGCTGCCCAGTGCTGGACTCTAGGTCTTTCTGCCCTCACATGGGTGACATCAGCCTTGTGGGTCTTGAAGCTCATCTCTGGCACCGAGGCAGGGGAGCTGAGGGGCAGGAGAAGCTGCCTGACCATCTGAAGATGGGTCCATCAGCCTTAATTTGCACTGCATCACATTTGCAAGTTGCTAAATGGAATTTGCAATTGCTTTTCAGCAGTGTTCAAATTAGCACTTCTTAGCATATTAATGAACTACTTCTTTTTTTTTTTTCATTATGTGACCAATTTTAATGTGAATAGCAGTCTCCATGCAAAGATTAGGTCAGTCTTCCATGGGAATAAGATTCTAAAGCTTCACTTGGAGGTCTGGATTCTCACTGTTGGATGGGCACTGTCCAGCCCTTAGCTACAATCCAGAGCAAATGTTCTGTCTGGCTGAGGTCTGAGGCTCATGGCTGAAGGAACTGGATACCTATAGGGAGGTCCCAGGCCTGTTCCTTAGCAGGCTTGGGACTCCAAGGAGAGCCCAGTATATTCACCTCGCTATCCGAATTACATCACTGTGAACAAATATCTGACAGAAACAACTTCAAAGAGGACAGATTTGTTCTGGCTTTATGGTTGTAGAGGGGTCAGTCCATGGTCACTCAGCCCCACAAACATGGGCAAGACATCATGGTAACAGGAGGAGTGTGAGGTGGAAGGACTTCTGTGCCTTGTGTCAGAGACAAAGCAGAGAGGATGTCAGGGACGGCCAGGGATAGCATTCCCTAAGGATCTGACCTCCCCATCCCTACCCAGTGACCTGCATCCTCTATCTGGGTCTTATTCTCCCAAAGTTTCCAGAATCTACCAGAATAAAGCCACCAGCTGGGGACTAAACTTCTTAGCACATAAGCCATAATAACCTCCAAGCCTAAGAGTTAAAGACTATGCATATAACAGAAGGGGCAATTTTCTGCAAAACAGGTCCGGCTCAGCTGCTGTGGGGTTCTACATGCCCCCTTTTGGGTTTGATTCATCCCTTCCCCTATGCAGTGGGTCTCACCGTCTTCTTCATGGAGTTGGCCAAACTGTACATTGTTTACAACTCACTCCAGCCTTTCTGGACCATGTCAGGATAGATTGGAGGGTTTTCTCCCTACGGGGTCTACAGCTCCTGACCAGGAGCAGCCCAGTGATAAGACCAAATGCACAGAGAGCCAGAGAAGAAATCAACAAATGGGGCTTTAAAACCTGGCCTGAGACAACTGGTACGAGAACCTGGAGCCTGGGGAGAGTGCCTGGTGCTCACCAACCGGCTGTACCTGGCTGGCTAGAGACAGGTGTCCCTCATAAACTCATGGTTCTGAATGCTTGGTCCCCAGCTGATGGCAATTTTGGAATTGGAACCTTGTTGGAGGTGTGTTGTTGGGGGCAGGCTTATGGGTATTCCAGCCAGCTTCCCCTTGCCAGTGTTTGGCACACTCTCCTGCTTCTGTTGTCCACCTGATGTTGGCCAGGAGGTGATGTCCACCCTCTGCCCACGTCATCATTTTCTCTGTCATCATGTAGCTTTCCCTTGAGTCTGTGAGCCTTTCCTCCACAAGCTGCTTTTGGTTGGGTTCTTTGGGTCGACAAAGAGCGAGCAGACTGCACCAACTTCTCAGTGACATACACATACCAGGTTTTAAGGACAAGAATGGACCGGTGACACTTTCCCCATTCATTATTCAAACCGAGCTGATTATCCATCCCCAGCTTGAATTATCAACTACATAGTATTTTCCTGCCGTGTTTAGTGTTTGCGTTGGTACAGCCATCCACTCGTCTGGTCCTGCCCGACAGCCTGACATTCCAGGGCCTTCAGCTAACTATATTTTACTGTCTATAGATGGCTGCGTGGGTGTGCTGATTGCATTTCAAAAACAAGTTTGTGTGTCTGATGGATCTGGAAATAATCAGTAACTAAGGTAGCAGAGGAGGGAAAACAATTCCCCTGATGAGTATTTTTAAAACTGTGAACACTTCACAGCTTGGTGTATTCTTGGGGAAGGAATCCATCCACCACAATCATCCCAAAATGCCATGGAGTGGTGCATTCTTGCACTTGGGGCCCTGACAGTCCTGGGAGCTTCCAGGCCCTTGGTACTCAGACAAGGAGAGAGACTCTTCCCTCTGTCTCTTGTGAGTCCTGTGGCTTCATAGATCCTGTTATGCTGTGGTTTAAATGGGTCCCCTCTAAAAGTCTAAAAGTTAAAGCACATTTGCCAATGAGATAATAATAAGTAAGAGCTTTGAGAGGAGTCTAAGCCATAAGAACACTTCTCTTGGGCTGGAGAGATGGCTCAGCAGTTAAGGTGTTTGTCTGCAAAGCCTAACAACCCAGGTTCAATTCTCTAGTACCCATGTAAGCCAGATGTACAGTGTGGCCTCGAGTTCCTTTACAGTGGCTGGAGGCCTTGGCATGCCCATTGTCTTTCTCCCTTTCTGTCTGCCCCCCTCTCTCAAATAAATAAAATAAATAAGATATTAAAGAAAGAACTCTTGTGGGTGGTATGAAGGCATTTATGAACAAGGCTTCAGTGTTTGGCTGGAATGCTTTTCTTCCTCCACATGGAGACACGGTGCTCTCATTCTGGAAGGTGCAGAACAGGGACCACTTTGGAATCAGAGTGGCTCCCACAGGACAGACCTGCGGACACTCTGATCTTGGCTTGGCCTTCCCAGTCTCCAGAACTGTGAGAAGAAAAATTCTGTTCTTTTTAAACAACCCAGGCTCATATATCATGTTATAACAGCACAAATGGACCCTGGACCAAGACACATTGGCTATCAGTGACCAAGGCTCGCAATCTGAAGTCAAGGGTTTTTGATCGGATGGGCTGGTCAAATCACTGGTTAAATATTGGTGGGGGTCTTCAGGAATGGCAGGGTCCATGGACGTGGCGTCGATGTCTTCTGTCTAACCTCCATTTCCAGACAGCTTGGACTCTCTCTCGTGGTGGGAAGATGGCTGCCCGCAGCACTGAGCATCCGTGGCTCCTCTCAGGAACACCAGGGAAAAGAATCTCTTTTTAGACAAAGACCTGTGATTGATTGAGCGAGGCCGTTCCTGATTTAGGTCCCATGCCCACCCCTGAGCCAGTCCGTGGGATGTGATGTCCTGGGTGTCCTGGATTGGGTGGCTCGCCTATCCTTGGAGCTTGGGGGTGGGTTCAGCTCAACCGGGGACCACATGGGCGAGCATGGGGGAGGGGGGCTCTTCAAGGAAAATCAGGATGCTATTTCCAGTGAAGGAGGGAAGCGGCTGGGCAGGCAAAAACAACAGATGTCCACTCCAACAGCTTTTCGGTTAACTATTCACAGAAGAAGTCTAGGAGCGAGATCTATCCAGAGAACAGAGAAAGAGGCTGATTCTATGGATTTAACTATTTCTGTTTCCTCTGTGAGTTTGGGTGTTCCCCTTTACACACAGCTACCCCCCCCCCCCATCATGTGCACGTTCATAACCTCTCCTATCCTCATGGGAAGAAGTTTCACACGGCTGTGACTTGAGGGCACAAGGGACCCTTGCTCAGACATTGGCTGGGGATGAGGTCAGTGGCCCTGTGGCTCTTCCTGTCCCAGCTTTCTGAGTGTCAACTAGCTGTTCATGCATTCAGACACTGTCTCCCCTGAACTGATGGTCCTCTCAGATGGTCACCATTTTTTTCCTGGCATGGTTTTTATGAGACATGCCTGGAATCTCCCGAGCCTTGCAACCTGGATGTGGGCTCCACGCGTGTGGCTGTTGATCTCTCTCGTCTCCCCCAGCGCTTGCAGATCCAGCCACTTGGGCCCTAGACGTGCTGGATGAAGTGACACATCCATGTCTTCACTCAGGACCCTGGGTGGCGCCAGCCCTGTGGCTTTGTGTCTTCTGATAGGCCCTTGTCCCCTTCCCTCTGTGCCTTCTGTGCCCATTTCTTCCTTTTGTCCTTGAAATACTCTCCTCTGATGGGTCCTGGAAGAAATTACTAGAAGCTCCAAATCCTCCATTAATATCATCCCTTTTCTCTGGGCAATTATAGCTTGGGGGTGAGAAGGAAGTCAGAGGAGAGGGTTGGAGAGACACAGATCAGAGGTCACCCTCCTACTGCCCAGATCTCGTACCCATTCCGATCTCCCTTATGTCCTCCCTGAGGACAGATCTGGGCTGGACCTTGAGGGACTGTTTGGTTAGTTCCAGCCTGGAAATGCCCTACATGTCTCATCGCCCCCCAGATGTGAGGCTTCTCATTCCTGCTGTGCCCCCAGCTTCTCTCTCTTCAGAGAGTGCCTCCCCTCAGAGCCCGAGCCCAATCCCACGGAGGACAATTCGTAGGCAGGGAGCCGTGGACACCTCCTTCCTACTTATTAGGTCAGAATCGCTCCGACGGAGCTGCAAGAGCCCGGCCGGAGCCTCATTATTTTGGGCTTCATTGAAATGCGCTGTGGAGCCATCTCTGGGACTTTATGTACTAAACTTAACTGCGACAATGGATTCAGATCATTCTGAATTTATCCAGTCGGAGCATCCTTTCCCCCTCTTCCTCCTCCACATACATATATTTTAAAAAAGACAAATGTATACTTTGAAATAACACTTTAGAGCCACTTACTCTGCAAGTGAGGGACAGGTGACCCCTGTCTGCCTGTCATTTCCTCGGTGTGGTCACCTTGGATACCGCTGATGGAGGAGGACGTAGGATACCTCTTCTGGCTCCATGAACCCTCTCTCTCATTCCTTTGCCATGGTCTTGCTATTGATGAGCTTTGGAATGGAGTGAGCTGAGGGGACTTCCTAGAGACATGGAAGGGAGGGATGCAGACTGTGGTCTGGCCAGGGAGGTAGGCAGTGAGCCATCACCCCAGTTTGGACAGTTACATTCTGGGTGGCTTTGGAAACACTAGATTTTTCTCTGGGCCTGTGTCCCTGGTTTGAGCCATTAAGCTTAAGCCCTCTTAGAATTGTAAGCACTATTTTACTTCACCTGTTAGGAGAGAAAATCTAGAGCTGTAATTTTTAAAGGGCCCCCACCTATGAGGATGGACCCAGAGCCCCACATACCATCAGGGGCCAATATCTTGGTTCTACAGATGGGGTCCAGTGAGGCTCAGATATGAAGCAGATGCTGTGCATCTTTATGTTTGTGAGCATTGGACCCAAGTGGAAAGAAGCTGGGAGCACCCAGCTAAATTAGATTCTATCTTGGAACCTAGCCTTCCACACTCCCCTTTTCCAGAGGGACATTGGGAAGACCCCAGCAGAGCAAAGACATCTTTGGATATAGCAGAAGTGAATCAACTGTGTGCTTCTGGCTGGTGACAGTTGTCCCATGTGGGGTTCAGCAGACACCTGCTTTCTAGCCTCCGTGTGGCCCCTCTGGCTCACCAGGAGGTTGGAATCCAGCTGAGGAGGTCCAGGGCTCTACATTGTACAGAGAGAACTTTGTTTCCAGGGAGTGGGGGTGGGGGTCTTTGTATGCTCAACACAACTCTGCTTCTGCTCAGCGTCCCAGCCCTTGCGACCATGGTCACAAATAGATGACCTTGAGCCAATGGGGAAGAGTCCACTCTGCTTTCCCAGCCCAGGTCCCAGGAGCTCGTTCCTGTGGGCTCTGTCCCTGCTCCTGATGGAGAAGGGTCCCTGCTGAGCCACACTGTCCTGGGGGTGCTCGCTGTGTTTCTTGTGTGTTTTCTTAGGGGCAGCCAGCTTACCCATCCATCTTTCCCGAGTTCCTCCATGCTGGAGTTCCTAAGTGGCACTGCCGAGGACACCTCATGAGAGTTTGTGCAATTTGGCTCAATTTGGTCTCAACAAGAAAACGTTTCTTCCAGCAAGCAGCTCAGCATCCCCTGTTGGTTCAGAAAACACGAGTCTCCATAGCCTTTGTCAACCAGGAATCCCTTCCTCCCTCCCTCCATCCCTCCCTTCGTTTCTCCCTTCCTTCTTTTTAATCTTTATTTTGTGGATAAGCTCTGTCTCCTATGTAGCCCAGGCTAGTCTCCAACTCTCAATCTCTTTGCCTCAGCCTCTTGAGTGTTGGGATTATAAGCATGCACACCTCCCCCAGCCCAGGACTTTGCTTAGGATACATCTCCAATGCTTTGGCTAAATGAGAGCTTTCTCTAGCCAGGGATGGGGAGACATAATTCATACAGGATTTATTAGTAACATTTTCAGTTAAAAAACAGTACCGCAGTCTCTCCAGAGCCAAAGACAAGCCGCCTCTCCGGTTACAGAAGCGTCATCTCGAGCAATCACAGAAGTCTTCTGAGCTCGCCATTAAATAAAATTTTATAATGAAAATTTTGTCTCATGAAGGTGAAACTTTGCGAACATATTAGAATTCTCATTTTTTTTTCTGTGCCAAGCAATCAAATGACCTTCCTGAGCTGCCACATAAAGTATAGATTTAAAGTTAAATGATCCAGTCAGTCATCTAACATTTTCTTAAAGAGTAATATCCCCTGTAAGTATAGATGTTTACATATAATTTTCTTTTTGGTATTTACATTTTAAGAATTGAAGAAAAACTGACATTCTTTTTGGGAACTGTTTTTTAATAGCCTTTGTTTATTTTTAATATGTGGTGTTCCAGGCCTTTGCTCTAATGATTTTTTTCACACTGCATTGATAATTAAATTCATTCATTTTCCCAGCTGCACAATTCCTTTAAATAAAAAGTTATGGGTAATAACACCTCTTACGCTCAAAGTACAGAGGAGAAAAGGGCAGATCGTACCTCTCCACCGGGGGGATCTCACAGATTGAACAGGTCATGGGCTGAGGCAGAAATCAGCTTCTTCATTCACAGGTTAGGGTTAGGGTTGTGATTTTCTAATACTGAAAAATATGTATTTTTCCCATCTGTGTTCACAAATACATAATTTATCTTCTTTTATCCCATTCATAATTTTAGTTCATAATTTGTTACGAAAATGCTGTTTTCTCAAATGATTGGAGGCCGTTTGCACGCCGTTCTCAACCAGCCTATATACAAGGAGGGCAGTAAAAGTGAGCTGAGCTATTTAGTGACATAAAAAGAACCGTGTAGATTTGTGAAAATGTGGCTCTGTGATCATGGAAGAGGCTCAGGAAGTAATGAGAAGAGGCTGCGTCCCTGGGCTGGTGATTCACTTGTAGCGTCTGTAATTTCATGGATGCTATAAGGATTTGGTTTTTACACATTTTAATTTAGTCCGGAGATGTTCCTATTTTAATTATCCACACACAAGGGTACAGTATCTTTCTACGGTTATTGCTATATGTTACATTTATATATAGCAATAGCCAGTTTAAAAAAAAAAACCCACCAGACAGAATGCTCTCACCTAGCTGACCAAAGGGTTAGACTCATTTGTTTTAATGACACAGCGTGGACCTTTGCATCCTTAAACAGATCTGCACACCCCTGGCTGCAGTGCCCTCCAGGATGTGCACACAAAACAGAGACAGACCGGGCAGAAAGCGGAATTATTCTTTCTTTTGTGAAGGATTTGCAAGTGCTCCTGTGGTGGCCTCTGAAGGAGGATGTCTGGAGCCTTTTGCTTTCCACGCTGAAATGAGGGAGCCTTGGATCAGGGAGCCTGAGAGCAAATTGATTCCCGGTGGCCTTCAGGGATCACATTTCCATAGAGGAAAGTCCGTTTGGAGAAATGGGATATTTTAACTGTTGCATCAAGCTCAGCCTGCAAGAATATTTCCTGGGCTAGGGATAGAAGAGGCAAAAAAGTATAATATATGATATGTAAATATATGTAGACTTTCATATCTGTTTACTGTCTATGCACAAATATATAACATATACAAAAGGCTACTCTATGCCCTTAAATATTTCAGTGTATATTTAATGCCTTCATACCTAATTCTATTTCTATATAAATATGTATAAATATATAACATATAAAAGAACAGTGTATGTACTTAACTAAATATGTAAATATATGATTTCCATCTACTTAATATCTATGTGCAAGTACAAATAAATAGGTGATATTCCAAATGCATTGTACATACTTAAATATATCTATTTATATATATATTTATATCTGTTTAATGTCCATGTAAAATATGAGTACATAACTTATAAAATGATAATATACATAGTCAAATATATTTATGTTTTTATCTATTTAATATCTTAGTGTAAATGTAAATAAATATGTAATATATAGAACAATGTACACTTAAAATATCAATAATTATATCTGTTTAATATCTAATATTAATAAGTGTATATTAAAACATTTAAAGGCATTTGCTCTCTCTATATGCTTATATTTATTTAATATCTATTAGACATATAAATCAATATATAAAAGAACAATACATGTTCTTAAATACATATATTAAACTATGCTGTATAACATATATATTTATTTGCATCTATTCAATATTATGCATATAGTAAATGAGAAAAATTATATACATGTAAATACAGACACTTTAATATGCTTGTCTTTATATATGTTTGCAAATATAACTGAATCTGTAAAAGGGACAGTCCCATGAAAGCAACTGTTGACATCAATTAAAATCAGAATTTCCTGAGTAGGTGACACACTGCGGGGGCTAATCTTTCTCTTTTCACAGAGAAACAGCAAACAGAAATTGATCCATTGAAATGAATCTCCCATAAGCCCTTGTGCTTCAAGAGGTTGTGGAGTGACATGCAGAGCTGGGCCAAGAATCCAACTTTTCTGGTGTCCCTACAGGAATGCTGGGGACTCTCTCCGTCCAGCAGTAGGGCTCTCAGAGCCACTGTGCTGTGACCTACTGCCTGGGACCTGCAGACCTTCTCAATGCTACCCAATCTTCTCTGCTTGGAACCATGCTCTGTGGCGGATCTGCTTATGTAGTAGGGTGGTATATTCCTAAGGATAAAGTAGAGTGATGAAGGAGGTTCTTGCAGGATCCTTGGAGAAGGACTTATACCAGAGTCACAGAATGAGTATCCAAGGGGGGCAATTTACCCGTATAAAGTATGTGTTAGCCTAAGTACGTAGATGTTCAAATATATTTGTGTTCCTATCTGGGGATGTGACCCAGGGCCTCGCACACGCCACACTCCACCACTGAGCCACATCCCCAGACCTGTTCTGTCCTTTTTCTAAATGAGATGTGTTTTACTTGACTCTCAGATTATGTCACAGAAATGTGAGCTCATTGCTAATGTTAATATTTGGGACATTCGCAGATTATCTGGACAACTGCAGGTGCTGGGGCCCCTGGGTCCCTGGTCCACACTGAGCCATCCTGGTGCATGTCCCCTGTGCCTTATTCTGCCTGGCTCTGGTAGAGATCTATGCAAACACCCCCTGGTCTATTGCTGTTGACACACCGCTGTCTGCTGGGGGACTGTCTCTGTATTTCTTAGGGTGCTTAGTGCATGGCCTGGGACACCTTGTCGCTCCTTGCCATGTGACAAGCTAGAGTTAGTGACAATTCTGGGTTCCAGAATGTCAGCCACATTACTTGGAGGGAGATCTTTGTTACTTCAGCTTGGAAGCAACCTAGCACTATATGATTGTCCCCACCATTCCCTAGGGACCACCAGGGGAAGAGAATCCAGCTCTCAGAGGATGATGGGTAAAGTATTTACCCTGGAAAGTTTCACACAGTCTCCTGTGCCAGTGAGGAGTATGTGTATAAGTTTATCCGGCAGGCAAAGATGCTGGGTCCCTTGAAAACGGGACCTGGGAGACCTGGGGCCTCAGTATGATAACAATACTATTGTTTGTTCCTAATGACCTTAAAAATAGTTTATTTATTTGCAAGCAGAGAGAGAGCTAGAAATAGAGATAGATAGATAGATGATAGATAGAGAAACTAGGTGTTCCAGAGCCTCCATCCAGTCTCTACAAATGAACTCCAGATGCACGCACCACTCTGTGCTCCTGGCTTTACGTGGATGCTGGGGAATAGAACTCGGGTTGTTAGGCTCTGCAGGCAGGCGCCTTAACTGCTGGACCATCTCTCCAGTCCCCTCCTAATGACGTTTTTTTTTTTTTCTTGTTTTCTCTCCCAGAACTGATAGACCCGTGCATCTCCATATGTGTTACATGCATCTCTCTGCATGTACATCTGTGTGTGTCACTGTGTGTGTTTGTGTGTAAGTATGTGTGTGTATGCATGTATGTGCATCTAGATGTGAGAATGTGTGTCTGCATTCTTGCAGAACACAGTAGGCTGGCACCCTAGACCAGGAAAGTCCAGGGTGGGAGTCTCTGTTCGTGACTGCCAGCATGTAGTTGGTTCTAAGCAAGGTCAAAGGTCTGATTTCCTCACTCTCTTCTTCTATGTATTTCCAGGACATGCTCGCTGCTCATGCTGACTGAATGCCTGGGTGCATAGTTCATGGCAGGCACGCTGGTTCTGTCCTAGGCATCTGGGGTGGGAAGCTCACTTTGTCTGCACCAGTGCCACATTCTCGTCGGGCAGTTTGAGAAGCAGCCTGGGTTGCAGGATGCATTGGACCAAGACGACCCCCCAAATCCAGATCTCAGCCTTGACCTTGTACTTCTCAGCCATTTCCTCATCTAAACGAAGGAGTGGCTGGGTCAGACCTTTCAGGAGACTGTGCCAGGGGAGCCTCTTCATTCCCCCCCTGCCTCCCTGTCCCCTGGATGTCTGTCCAGCGAAGCTGCCAGACTTGATCCGGGAGTGTTATTTCTTCATCTACCTATTTATTTATTTTTGGGGGGAGGGTCACAGTTTTCTGAATGACCTCTCAGACCTCACACAGATCAGAGGAGGGACTGTCACACCTGTGTCAATGGACAGTGGGCATTGCAAGGTTGTCCTTATTTATCAGTGACAATGTGCTACTGTGCCCTATGCCTCCTGCACCCTCCACGAAGCAGCCCTACCTGGATCAGGTGCAGGTGTTCTTGGTGCTTGGACTTTGGTCCTTGGCAGGGGCTGACCTTCTCTGTGGGCCAGCGGCCATCAAGGCACCGTTAGACCACAGCTGCCAGGCTCTTTGGTTCCATGTTAGGTGTTCCCAGGAGAACATCTGATCCAAGCTGGGCTGGGTTTTCCTGAAAATCCACAATCCAAAGTTCTAGTTTTTGTTCATTGTGTGAGGGAAAATAAATACTAGCTGAGCATTTGGGACCCCAGTGAGGACAAAGACTGTCTCATGACAGAACCTTCAGAAAGGACTCCAGGGCTGGAGAGATGGCTCTGCAGTTAAGGCGCTTGTCTGCAAAGCTTTAGGGCTGTGAGGGTAGCTCGGTGATGGAGGACCTGCCTGGTGTCTGCAAAACCCTGGCTTCATCCTCAGCACCACACTAAGAGGCACCAACACCAGAGCCCAGAGACCGACTTACACATTGAAGCAAACACTGGATCCCAAAAGGCTAGGTAGGGGTGGTTAGAGCCCAAGGTTCCCCAAATCCTGCTGTACAATTTACAGAAACATGGGACCCTTGGCATTTAAGGGTTTCCTTGTATTTATTTGAGCAATAATTTTGTGTCTGTGCAGTGTGACTATAGCATCTTAAAGAGGTTTTGTTTGGATCTGGCTGGATAATGTTTTCCAGTTCAACAGTAAGAAATGCTTGGCAAAATCAGACCCATTAGCCTGATGTTCACACCTGCAGCTTCTCCCCAGCCAGGTGTGGGGTTAACCCAGGCACCTCAGGTATTTACAGAGTTTCTTTAGGAAAAATGGGGGAAAAAAATCCAAGATGCCTCATCAGAAATTACCTTACCGGTAGTAAAACCCAAATGTATGGGAATATATAAAAATAGATTTCTTTTAAATGCCAGCGAAGAGATCTGCAGGCATGCTGGCAGATTGGGATCCGTGGACAAACCTGCGCCAGGTTCTTCTTACATTAATAAATATTCATTTTGTGTGTGTGTGTGGTTTTTTTTTTTGGAGGAGAGTCCAAGTACTAGGCAGAGAGCCCTTGTTGGAAAAGTAAGATCTATTTCTATAGCAAGAATTTCGGCTTAAGCATCAGGTATTCTTTCTCTTTCTCTTTTCTTTTCTCCCTCTCCCCTCTCTCTCTCTTTTAACAAAATGTAACTCCTTCGATTCAGCTACAGTTGCTTCTTGCCTGCTGAAGCCAGGTATAAAAACCTGTGTTCTCTCTCCTTCCAAATATCTCTTCTTTCCATCCCCCCCTTTTTGTGGTGGACATGCCGAAAAAGCCTCATTCAATATTGATTGGGTTTTGATACATTAAATCTAAGAGCAACTCAGGATTCTTCTATATAAAGTGTGTAGAGATGTCATTTTCACCGTTTTTGACCAGAAGAGTCAATATTTTAGAGGGATTTCATTTCCCCTCAAAGCCTGCAGGCCGTCTGAGTCCTCTAGAAATGCACGGTCAGTTGATGCTAAAAATGATTCCTCCCAAGATGTCTGTGGAGAGGATATTACTATTGTTTTTAAAAAATCTTTTTTTTTGTGCTTGCATCCAATTTAGCAAATTATTTGGGTCTGGGGCTGGTGGTGGGGAACCTCAAGATCATTTTCCTTCATCTGGTTGAGTAACATTTGTGAAAACTTAAAAAAAATTGAATGCATTATCATTTTGACAAATATTTAAAACCAAGCCAGCACAGATATTTCAAATAATAAATTTCACTTAAATATATTTGAGAGAGGAGGAGAGAGAGAGGAGAGAGAGAGGAGAGAGAGACAGAGAGAGACAGAGAGAGAGAGAGAGAGAGAGAGAGAGAGAGAGAGAGAGAGAGAGACAGCGCTCAGTTGCTGTTTTGAAGATTTCGGGCATAACTGTTCTTTCATTCCCTTGCATGATTTCGATAAAATTAGGTCAAAGAAATGTTCATTTGAAAACAGTACTTTGTCATAGTTTCTACAACACATGTCTAGCAAATTTATGATTCCTACATTCATCTGGGTGAAGTTCCGAACCCTAATGAACGGTTTAGACAGCATTGTCATCAATTTTCCGCAGGTGCAGCCGAGGCAATCAGTCAGTTCAATCAAAAGCCTCCGTCAACTTGCGTGGCGCTGTCATTTTTTACATTGCTGAAATTAACAAAAATAAAAGAAAAGAAAAAAGCCAAAAAAAAAAAAAAATCGCTCCCCGGATGCCTTTACCGCTTGCGGCCTTTGGGTGGCGCTTTCGAGCAATGCTTTGCCAGGAGCAGGGCTGCAGATCTGGAAGCGTTCTTTTTCTATTCCCCCCAACTTTATACTAACATAATATTTCTTTTGTGATATTATGGAGATAAAATTGCACTGTGTGTTTTAACACACATTACAACAACCTCTTAAGGCAGAAAAAAAAGTAGATTCATGCAAATGAGTTCTGGAAAGGAAAAGATTGGGTGGTTTCGGTGGGTGCTGGGAGCCTGGTGCAGGGAAGGACTCCCTGAGTGCTTTGGTTATAGATCCCAAAATTCCTCACCCCTTCCCTGGCTGGCTACGTATGGATTGTCCTTTGGGGTTCCCAACTTTCCAGCTATTCCCTTCACCTTGCATTTCCTCTGGGCTTACCTTCCTTACCTTCTGGAAGTGTGTGTGTGTGTGTGTGTGTGTGTGTGTGCACTCTCTACTGTGATGAGATTTCCATCCCTAATATCACAACTAGGGAGTTCTCAAAGGGTTAACAGCAGCTTCAAACCTTATTCCCTCCATTAAAAGATTCAGGAATCTCCACAAGAAAACACTCTGATTTTTTTTTATTTTTGTGTGTGTGTGTGTATGTGTATGTGTGTGTGTTTCATCTCATTGAAAAATAATCTTGTTCCCCAAATTCCATAGCGTTAGAAGAACCTCTACGGTGGCAGAGAGGGAATAGGAGACTGATTAGGCGCTCGGCATATTCCAGAGACAAACCTCCTGCTTGCCTCGCCCGAGACCGCTAACAGGTGCTTCTGGATCTATAAAATCCATGGACAGACAGTCTGCTCACGAATGGAACAGAATAGAATAGAGTTAACCTTTGTAGTTCGCCAAAAGTCACCAAGTTTCTCCTTCCCATGTGTTTCAGTGGAATCTGGGGTAAAAATGCAGGAAAGAGCAGCTGAACTCTCATTGCCTTGGTCTTTTTGCTTCACACAACTGCAGGATGGGTCGCAGTAGGGCCTTGGATGGACACAGCTCCCTGCAGTGACAGTCACACTCCAACTCTTCAATGGTTTGAACACTGTTTAGGTGTCTTTCCTTGGCAAGGTGTCATGAATGGCCTGTTCCTTCATGTCTCCATGGCTGCACTAAAGGGAAAAATACACGTGGTTTCTGGACGAATGCAAATTCCAGGGAATATAATAAAAATGTACTTTTTAATAACCCGTTCTGTCACTTTGCAAATAGCTTTGATGTAGCACTCCTGCCTGCTGAAAGTTGAAGCTACGTCTGTGTCATCCGTACCTGCGTCTGGGATACTTTCCCTGAGAGAGCAATTAGGGGCTCCATTCCTGCTCATCTGCGCATCGGCAGAAGAAGGCAGACAGAGCTGTGATCACCGGTGAACAGAGGGAGGCATTCCAACAGATCCCACCTTTTAGTCACCTGATAAAAAATGCAATGGGGTGAGGGTGCCTGGGGGGTCTCCAGAGGCCGGCTTTTCCGCCCAGGAACAAGACAGCCACACCGCAGCGGAATGCTTGCTCTCCTGGCAGAATTTGAAGTTAAACGGTCCTGTCTGCTTCCTTTCTCGTGGGTGTCACTGGTTAAGGATCCCTTGAAATGCATCCTTTAGTTTATAACAAACAGACCTCAAACCAGGTTCTTGGGTTTCAACCACCCTGATTTCTTGTGAAGGCCCCGGGAAGAGATCTTTTTTGTGTGTTTTGTTTTTATGACCCAAATCTAAAATCATTTGACTCGCTATCACTCTTAAGGTATCCATATACCTTACGATAAAGATGAAGTGAAATCGAGAGTTCATAAATTGAACAAATGGATGTGTGTAATAAGACAGCAACATACATGGTAGAACATACATGCGTTTTCCGTTTTGTTTCTGTCTGTTCCAGTGAAGGCAGGTACTTCTGTATTTGATCATTTTCTCTGCTCTTCCGATTCAAAAGCAAATTTATTTTTTTGTTCTTATTTTCTACTTAAAAAGGCAAGAAGTTAGCATGAATATATATATATTTTTCTTTATAGGAAAATATTAGCGTGTGTTTTGACTAAGCATACAAAATGTTTTATTAATCGCAGCAGTAGAATAAAAATGAAAACACAGTGTCTTTGAAAGAGCCTCGGTGTCCAGGTACAGGAGGGAATCCATGAAACCCTTGACCAGACGCAACGTATGTAGACAAATGTCTTCTCCTCGTGTGACAGGCGAAGGCCGTGATAGATGGCGTCTATCCACAAAGCGTGGCCACGGAGACAAAATTAGTGTTGTTTTAATTACCAGTGTCTGTAATGTTATCTATCCATAACTGCCTGAAATAGACCGTCAGCAAGGGTCAGAGGTCACCTGAGCCAGCACTCTCCCTAATCACTGCAGTGTGCTTAAAAAAAAAATAAAATAAAAAAGGAAGAAAGAAAAAGTTTCATGCCTCACTCGAAACATTTACTTAGAACAACAACAAAAAAACGTGTCTTATTTAAGGGGAAGTTCCTTGATCTTTTTCTCTCTCCTCCGAAGAACCAAGCGGATCTTACGAAATGCTCTTGGGAGGTCAATTTCAGTGGGTGGAAAATGGAACCGGCCTTGACATTCTTCCCTGAAGTTTATACTCTGCGAGAGAGAGGTGGTTTTCATCAGTCACAAATAGCACGATGACACTAAGAGGAAGGAGATTCTTTATTTTTTTTTTGAAACCTGGAGCTGAGATGGCCTCAGACATCCCTATGTGTTGTGTGTGTGGGTGGGGGGCGGTGAAGATGAAGGGTCCCTCACTTTCTGAGCTTGCGGGAGATGAAAGATAGGCCCAGCTTTTGAAAATGGCCTGCGTGGCACACGCTATAAATGAGCAGGGAAAGCAATCGAGCTAATAGATTACAGTAATTATCCAATCTTTGGCTAGTTTGTATTGGCAAACTATAAATACGGTACACATTAGAACAAGGTGCTTACAGAAGGTACATGAAAGGTCACTGTAATTTGCAAGTCGCTAGTCATTAGAATATGCTAAAAACCATTGCTTCAGGGCTCAGATTTTAATGATGAATACATTGATTATTAAGTAGCAGAGGAAAAATGTACAAGGGCCGCTGTGGCGTGGTGATAGGTCGCCTTATTTTGGGAAGGAAATCAACCCAGTTTCAGAACGCATGCATCGAGGACTGTAATTGCAGAGAGGAGAATTCCTCAGAGGAGCTTGGCACATATTAAAAGCAAAATCTCGAGACATGTTTGTGATAAGATTACTAATAAATCTCTGGTAAGTCTTAGAGTCCTGACAATAATACAGTCACGCAGTGTCTTGCCTTCTCAGCCCTAGAATTTAGGGTCAGTCAAAAACAATCTAAATTACCCACGGATACTAGGCAGATGCGGGGCTGGATGATGTTAACCTTCATAAATCTCTCCGTCCTTATATGCAAATTAAACTCCATTTTAAAAGATACTTTTTTTTTTTCACGTGGTGATCGCCTTTATTTGTGAAATGTTGGTGATTTTTAATAGAGTAAGAGTTGGACTCCAGATCCGGGGATGAGTTCATGGGAAAGGGGAACCCCAAAGCAAGCTTGGGAGCTGTGTGTCTTAGGTGGGCTGTCTTGGACCACCTTAGAGAGAAGTTAGGTAGCAAGTTGGGCTGAAATAAGACCTTCCCTGTCCAGCGGCTGCTATGGCATAAACGCTCTGTCTCATCCTTTCTATTCTGGGATGGAAGTATTTTTTTTTGACAGCCGCCTCCCCCTCCCCCATCTCCACCCTCATCTGTACTGGGGTGACAGCCAGCATCCCCACCCCAAGCCTTGGTTCCCCTACTTGGCTGTGGGACTGAAACCTAGTGTCACTCCATGGAAGACTCTCTAAGTATTGTCTTCCCAAAGAAACCAATAAGCACCGTGCCAACAGTCATTAATATTTTTATTTTTCCTCTGTGTTTTGGGGGGTAAAGCAGCTTACATCTGTGTCCTGATAAAGGGGGGGTGGCTTGTTTTCCGTCCTCACAGTCTGTACTCATGAAGTGTTTGTCTCTTAGGGACTAAATTTTTATGGCCTGTGCTGTTGGTGGAAAACTTGGAAAGCATAAAAAGAATTTCCAAGGACTGGCCTTTCCTGAAGTCCGTCATTTCACTCGGTCACTCTGGAGCCCGGGTTAGAGAAAACCCTGCTGAGTTAAGGGGACAAAGAGACCCGGGTGGCTGAAGGCCTGTGGAAGCTTTTGGGTCAAGGACACTGGCCAGGAACAAAGCCAGGACCCCACTGTACTCAGGCAGACAGCTTGGTGGTGGGTTGCTGGGGACAGTGTCATTCTTCCAGTGCCTCCAAAGAACTCTGAGGACCAAGGAGGGACGAGGGTCCTTGCATTCCCTTCTGGTCTGCCCCCCAGCTCTGGGTATCCGGGTCCCATCAGAGACTGGGCAAGTCTTTTTTTTTTTGCTTAGAATTGTTAGAATAAAACTCCCATTAATTTTCCATTGTTTTCTTAGAAATATATTGGGCATCCCAGGAAAGGGAAGTGAAGCCTGTGTTAGCTTTCTTTGTCTCTCTTGTTTCACCCTCTGTCCTATGTTGAAAAAGACATATTCTCTCTCTCCAAATTAGCGGACAAAAAAAAAAAAACACAACACAAAACCTAAGTGTTTGCAGATCAACGCTGACAAAATGCTTTCCACAAGGAAGGGGCTAGTGTGACCCTTTGGGGTGGACACCCAGACAACCAGGTTATGGCCTCTCCCTTGGGATCCCATGTAACTCGCTAGTCACATAGGGCTGCCATATAAATAAGCTTTACGGTGCTGGCTCTTCCTGAGAGGAAGTAAATTTATAACAGGTGCTTATCAAATTTGAGAATGCTTGCAAATCAGAAACAAACTTTAGGGCTGGGGACGTCATATTTTAATGACAGCTTTTGCAGGGGCTGTGCTGGCTCCCAGGTGAAGTGTCTTTCCATGGTTGGCTCCAGAGAGAACGATGGTGACTGAGCCATTATTCTGGGTTTAAGATGCAGATTTGGGCTCATGAAATCCATATTTACCACTGGGATACAGGCATTGCTAATTGTCCCTTAAATTCATCGGAACCTTCTTTGCTTTCGGAAGAACCAATATTTTCATTAACCGTGCGGTTCTACCAGAAGGCAACCATCCTTCTAACCAACCTGGCGGAGTAATTGCACCTGTGAAAGAAACGTCTCTCGACTCTTCCATTCTTGATGACTAAAATATGCTATATAAGAAGATTGGTTCTTTTCAGGTCCTTCATGTGAACTCGACACAATCATGTGTGTGTGTGTGTGTGTGTGTGTGTGTGTGTGTGTGTGTGTGTGTGTGTGTATGTGTATTTCTGAGTTCCACTCCCCCCCCAGCTTTATTTAAAATATTCTCACTCCCTCTGCCCCCCCCAATCTTTAAGGTTTGCTTTCGAAATGCACTTGTTGTGCTGGGAGTAATTAGCCTGTTACAGAGGTATTAATTAACATGTTGGAAATGTTTTCTTTATTAATGAGAAATTCACACATTCTATTTAAATTAATTTGTATAGTTTGAAATTAATTTATCATGGCCTTTGATGACCTCCAATCTACTAAGACAAAACCAGGAGTATTGTAGTAACTGTTAAACCATTCATTAAACATTTTATGCAAAGAGTGTTTGTTTATAAACAAATTAACTGCAAGGATTTTCAAAACAGGTGCTGTGTTGTGAATGCGTACTAAATGATGTGGTACTGAAGGAATTAATTAGACCTTCAGATGTAATTAGTTGCAATAATTTGCGTGATTAGCGGCTTGGTTAAGAAGTAAGACGCACACATTGTAATGCATAGGAGAGTCACGGTGTGGCTTTTGTGTTTCATATGGTGAGGATAAGCCTTCTCCATGTTTAGGATATTTTTCAAAAAATTGCTGACATAGCTGGAGTTAATTGCCGAGTATCCGGTGGGGGGTAATGTTGTTGTTATTGTTGTTTTTCTTCCCTTCTCCCTTGGCTTCCCCCGTCACTGGCTGTAATGCTGTTTATTTGTGCCTTATGAATTTTTTAAAGAGAAAGTTGTTAACCCTAGATCTTTCCATCCCCAGAGGAAATGACGATACTTAACACGTTGAGGGTTAACAGACAGAACGTGGTTATTATAAGCCAAATGAATCATGGCCCAATGTATCAAGATTGGCGGTCATTGGTCAGAGCATAGATGCCGTTTCTTTCTG
>PVHP010025731.1:0-25481 GCA_004024765.1 Zapus hudsonius | reverse complement strand
AAAGAAAGAAAGAAAGAAAGAAAGAAAGAAAGAAAGAAAGAAAGAAAGAAAGAAAGAAAGAAAGAAAGAAATGACCAGGAATGGTGGCTCACATCTTCTCTGTTAGGATTATAACATTTGGGAGCTGGAGGATGGATGATCAGGAGGATCAACCTCATCTCTACAGCAAGTTCAAAGCCAACCTGGGCTAACTGAAGTCCCAACCTCTCTCTCTTTCCTTTCCCTCTTCTCTCTCTTTCTACATATATAGATGTATGTATACATCTATATGCATATAAAGAACAGAGAGAAGGAAGGAAGAGAGAAATAATAAAGTCCTATAATTATTCTCCCCCCTCTAAGATTTGTGGTGCTTAACATTTTGGTATATATCCCCTCGTGTTTTTGTATGCAATCTTCGTTCCCTGGTTCTGAGGCATGTTGGCCATGCTAATACATATCCTATTAATTTATTATTTTTGGATGGTATCTAGGGTCAAATCCATGCTAGGCAAGTACTCTTCCATTTAGCTCTACCCTAGTCCCACACTACTATTTTTAATAGCCACGTAATAAATATTTCATTATGTAGATATACCCTGAGTAATTTGACCAATATTTTATTTGGTATTTAGGTTGCTACTTTTTTTAGGAAAGATGTTTCTCTCTCTCTCTCTCTTTCTTTCTTTCTCTCTCTCCCTTCCTTCCTTCTTCCTTTCTCTTTCTTCCTCTCTCTCTGTTTCTTTCATTCTTTCTCTCCCTTCCTTCCTTCCTTCTTCCTTTCTCTTTCTTCCCCTCTCTCTTTGTTTCTTTCATTCTTCCTCTCCCTTCCTTCCTTCCTTCCTTCCTTCCTTCCTTCCTTCTTCCTTTCTCTCTTTTCCTCTCTCTCTTTGTTTCTTTCTTTCTCTCTCTCCCTTCCTTCCTTCTTCCTTTCTCTTTCTTCCTCTCTCTCTGTTTCTTTCATTCTTTCTCTCCCTTCCTGCCTTCCTTCCTTCTTTCTTCCTTTCTCTCTCTTCCTCTCTCTTTCTCTCTCTCTTTGTTTCTTTCATTCTTTCTCTCCCTTCCTGCCTTCCTTCCTTCTTCCTTTCTCTTTCTTCCCCTCTCTCTTTGTTTCTTTCATTCTTTCTCTCCCTTCCTTCCTTCTTCCTTTCTCTCTCTTCCTCTCTCTCTTTGTTTCTTTCATTCTTTCTCTCCCTTCCTGCCTTCCTTCCTTCCTTCTTCCTTTCTCTTTCTTCCTCTCTCTCTGTTTCTTTCATTCTTTCTCTCCCTTCCTGCCTTCCTTCCTTCTTCCTTTCTCTCTCTTCCTCTCTCTCTTTGTTTCATTCTTTCTCTCCCTTCCTGCCTTCCTTCCTTCCTTCTTCCTTTCTCTCTCTTCCTCTCTCTCTGTTTCTTTCATTCTTTCTCTCCCTTCCTCCCTTCTTCCTTTCTCTCTCTTCCTCTCTCTTTGTTTCTTTCATTCTTTCTCTCCCTTCCTTCTTTTCTCTCTCTTTCTTTTTTTTTTATTTTACAGTGACAAATATTGAACCCAAAGTCTCACATAAGCCAGGCAGGCATTCTACCAGAGTTGGAGCCACAGCCTTGGGAGAACCCTTTTGGTCTTAAAACCCACATCCTTCCCAATACAATGAAAGTTTAGTTTCGCACAATGAAAAGATGTTGGCGGCTTCCAAATCGCTGCTCTGAACCAGGATGACTCTGCTCTCTAGGGGACTCTTGGCAATTTCTGGAGACCCGTTAAGTGGCCTCTTCCAACTGGGGGACTTCTTCTGTCATCCAGTGAGTAGGGACTAGAGAGGCTGCCAAACACCCTAAAAGGTGCAAGCTTCTTAGGACTCAGATGATCCTATGTGCATTACCAACTCTACTGAAGTCGAGACACACTGCTCTAGTGGCCTATGGATCATTATAAGCCCATGGTTCCTTTTTGCCCCCTTTCCCAGACAAGTCATTAAATACAAACACAACACTTTTTAGGACATAGATGCGAAACCGATGAGATTCTTCGCCTGTGCTGAATCACACCTTGTTTTGCAGAGGCCCTTATTCCACTGGAAACTGCATTTCCTCGTTGCTCTTAGCAACCAAACTGAGTCTATCCAATCACTCAGCCGACAGCCATGTGCTTCTGAGCTGCACTCTCCTTCCCAGAGCAAACCATTCTCTTCCCTGACCTCACAAAACGGTTCTAAGGTCTGGTTTACTGCTTGTGGCTCATGGAGCTTCAGGACTCCTCCCCACTCTCCAGTGAGAGCTCCATGATCTCCTCCTGAATTCCCTCCTTTGAACGAAGGCATGTGTTAGTGGCCACGCACATCCCTGCCACCTTTGGCTCATCTCCAAATCCAGAGTGTGTTCTCCCATCACGGGCGAGTCCTGCCACATCCTACACCCCTCTGTGCCTATTCTGAGCCATCCCTTCCATACTGTGACACGGCCTGCTTCCAGGTCCTCTGCTCCAACAAGGCTCACACCCTTTGTTATTCCTGTTTTCACGATGGATCACGTCTCATCAATATGACCAAGGCTGTGAAGTTGGGTTTTCCAGGACACACTTCCATGGGTGGTTTGGGAAATGATTTGCTAATAGAAACGGACATGATATTTGAAGGACAGAGTGAAGTAGGGGACCTTCGCCTCAGAAAGTCACCACACCACACAAAACAGTTTAATGTGGTAGCAAAGAAACGGGGGAAGAAGTGCTCCGTGGATTCTAGCTTGATCACCAGACCATCTTCATGACACTAGCTGGGATGACCAATGACTGCCCCAGGTCCACCAGAAAACCCCTGGAGGCAGAAGCTATGGAGAACCCATAAGTGACCAGACCTGCTTCTAGGATTTCCTGAAACTTCAACCTAGATCCATTCACCACAATTTTTTGATCTTAAATATATATTTATTGTCCATAATTAATTACATTATTTAGTGGGCAAACCATGCGTTGTTTATCCCGAATTCCCCAATTCCCCCCCTCCCCATCCCTGATCAGTTGGATATCCTCCTCCGTGGGCTGTCTGGATTAGTCCTTGTGGCAGGGGATCCTGGAGAGCCTAGTACTCAGCCCGGTCCTCCTGGCCCAAGTGTGTTGTTACTGAGGGGGGCCATGCCTCCAGACAAATTCACTCTAAAGCAGCCGTCCTCACCCTCTCCATCTCTGGATTCTCATATGTCTTCTTCTCAACTCTTAAAGGTTACCATTCCATGCAATCCTCAAACCCCTTCCAATCTGGTCTTATCTCATCTCTTCCCATCTACTTCTGCTTTGCTCCTCTTTCGTAGACACTCTCATTCATAAGGTTTCAAACGGCGCCAGTTTTCTGGTAATTTCTAATTATACTTTAATATATAATATATCATATATCATATATAATATATAATATATATACTTATATAATATATAGACTTATATAATATAATTATAATTATAATTTTAAATTATACTGCTATTTTTTTCATGTTTTACTCTTCCATGTCCTGGTTGGATATCTCTTCCTGGATAGCCACTTTTTTCTAATTTTTATTTTTTTGGTTTTTCGAGTTAGGGTCTTGCTCTAGCCCAGGCTGACCTGGAATTCACTATGTAGTCTCAGGGTGGCCTTGAACTCATGGCAATCCTCCTACCTCTGCCTCCCGAGTGTTGGGATTAAAGGCGTGTGCCACCACACCCGGCTTATTTTTTTTCTAATTTTTAAGTTATTTGTACAGAGAGAGAGAAAGAGAGAGAGAGAGAGAGAGAGAGAGAGAGGAGAGAAGAGTCAGAGAATGGATGCATCAGAGCCCCCAGCAACTGCAAGAGAACTCCAGATTCATGCACCCCTTTTGTGCATCTGGCTTTACAAGGGGAGTGGGGAATCAACTTGGATTTGTTAGGCTTTGCAGGCAACCGCCATCTCTCCAGCCCAGATGAACCTCAACTTTCTGAACTCTACTGAGGAGGTAAATAGTTCCCTGTCACATAGTTAATTCATACCCAGACAATGAAAAAAATTATTAAAAATTTTTATATGTGAAATATTGCAAATTGGTCATATTCCCATCAGGCTATACTCTTATGTCCTTTCTCCATGACCCCCATTTCACTGAAGGCCTTCCTCAGTAAGGCCATTGGTGTTCTCTATGGGGTCATGAATACATCACTGTTTTGTTGGGGTCGGGTTGGAGGGAATGTATCCGAATACACCTTCCCACCCAGTGGCTCTTGTATTGTCTTCACTCCCTCTTCGGCAATGTTCTCTGAGCTACAAGTCTCTTTTATTGTTAAGCTCTCAGCATCCTCTGATTTTCAGCTCGGATGAATTTTGAGTCTCGATGGTGTCGGCTGCCATCTTGCTGGAGGAGGTTCTCAAGCTAGCAGTAAGAGCAGGACTCGTATGACCCCCGCCACCCACTTCCTCTGTCATGTCTCCAAACCCTGGCCGATGTGATAGAGATGACTCCTCTCACGCTGGGCAGTCAGATTTCTTTTCTTGTCACCCTAATGCGTCTTGAATCTTCCTGGTATTCTATTCACTGCCCTCTGTAAATAATCTCAGATTCTTTTTTGTTTTGTCTTTGTTTTTGTTTTTCGAGGTAGGGTCTCACTCTAGCCCAGGCTGACCTGGAATCTACTATGTAGTCTCAGGGTGGCCTTGAACTCATGGTGATCCTCCTACCTCTGCCTCCCGAGTGCTGGGATTAAAGGTATGTGCCACCACGCCCAGCTAATCTCAGATTCTTGAACCAAAAGAGACAGCAGTGTGGATCAAAGGGGTTAAACGTAGACATTTTAGATGATTTTTTGACAGGCGTAACCTCTCATTTTGGCTAAAGAACCGTGGAAGCTTCCTTTTGGAGTCTACGATCTTCAAAACCATAGGCTTCTGATTTGGTTCTCAGTACCAGATATGAATGTTATCCATCTGAGCAGGCCTCATATCCAATCAGAGAACAGCTGACTTTCCCTGTCAGCCCAGGTGCCTTTCTTGCACTGTACGTACAGTGTGTCTGGCTGGTTGATGTAGCTTGTTCACACTGTTGATGACCCATATTCCGCCAGGAGCTCACATAGCACTTTCTCGCACTACGAGGGATGGCGTCCCTTCTCAATTCCAGAATGATCTCCAATGTCCTGCCACCACAGCCCAGTGGTGTCTTCAGCAACAGGGTCTTACCATTTAGATCTGGTGGGTAACTTTATGCTTTGTCAATGGCCTGCGTTGTTTGGGGGTCCTCTTGGGTTCACTGTGGGGAACCATCCAGTTCTGTCACTGGGATTTACCAGTAATAGCAATCTTCACCTCCCTGCCTCATCTCTGTCATCAATAGAATTAGATCTTTTAATTAGTTAACCAAGAAGATTTCTATGGTACTAATTAATGCCATCATTATTATTGTCTATCTCCTCTTCCCTCCCTTATCCCTTCCACTCTGCGTTCTGTCCTTCCACTTGTCTGTCTCGTACCCTCTCCTCTCATCCTTCCCTACTTCTCCTCTCTCCCAGCCTCATTCCAGCTTCCTCACTGGCACTACTGATGTTTGCAACATAAAGACGAACTATTCCATGTTAGGATCTGCATATGAGAAAGAGCAGGCGGCATTTGACTTTCTGACCTGTGTAAAATCACATAGTATGATGTTTTTCCAGGTCCATCGATTTCCCTGCAAATTTCATACTATTCATTATTCCATACTGCTGAGTAGATTCCTGTGGTAGTTTGAATAATGTCCCCCAAAAGAATTAAGGAGTTATTAAAATTATTAATTGTCTCCAGGCTTCTGGCGGGAGGAAGTGCCTTCTGGGGACTGGCCCTTTCTAATTTGGATGTAAAATTCTAAGGATAGATCTGCAAAAGAAGAGCCAGAACCCTGGTCTGGAGATAGATCTGCATTTTGGGAATCACAGTGTGTTACATACAGCTTGCTTGCTTGGTGCTGGGCTTCTGTCTCTGCCTCTGCTTGGATCTGTGAAAGGGGGTCAGCCTTTTTCCCCTTAACTTCCCCTGGGTCTGATACCTCAATAAATACTTTTCCTCCCCATAATCGTACGTGGTTTGGAGATTCATCCCAGCAGTGTGTGGCTGACTACGATACCAGAGAACAGTTGGTTCCCCACATAACAGATATGTCATTTTGCACTTGTGGTAGTTTGAATAATGTCCCCCAAAAGAAGTAAGGATTTATTAAAATTATTAATGGTCTCCAGGCTTCTGGCTAGAGGAAGTGCCACTTTGGCCTAGCCTCCTGGGGACTGACCCTTTCCAATTTGGATGGAAAATACTAAGGATAGATCTGCAAAAGAAGAGCCAGAACCCTGGTCTAGAGATAGATCTGCATTTTGGGAATCACAGTGTGTTACATACAGTGTGCTTGCTTGGTGCTGGTGCTGGGCTTCTGTCTCTGTCTCTGCTTGGATCTGTGAAAAGGGGCCTTTTTTTTCCTTAACTTCCCCTGGGTCTGATACCTCAATAAATATTTTCCTCCCCAAATCGTGTGTGGTTTGGAGATTCATCCCAGTGGCATGTGGCTGACTTCGACAATTCCATTGTGTATATGCACTGCATCTCCATTCTTCATTCATTAGTTGACGGGTATCTGGGCTGATTCAAATTCCTAGCTTTTGAGAATATAGCAGCAACAAACATGGCTGAGCAAGTATATTGATCGGAGACAGTGGATTCTTTAGGGTATATGCCCAGGAATGGTTTCGCTGGCTCAATTTATATTTCCTTCATGGCTAACGATGTTGAACAACTCTTTAGATGTTTGTTGGCTATTTGCTTTTCTTCCTTTGAGAACTCTGTTCAGTCCTCTCCCCCATTTTTGAGTGGGTTGATTTTTTAAAGTTTTTTTTCCAGTTACTTATATATTCTAGATATTAAAGCTACGTCAGCAGTATAGCTGACAATGATTTTAGCCCATTCTCTATGTTGTCTATGGACTGTCAATGGTTTGCTTAACTATACAATAGCTTTTTAATTTCATGATGTCGTAATCAGTGACACGCCACTGGGATGAATCTCCAAACCAGGCACAATTTGTGGGAGGAAAGAATTTATTGAAGTAACAGACCCAGGGGAAGTTAAGGAAAAAAGGCTGGCCCCCTTTCACAGAAGCAAGCAGAGACAGAGACAGCACCTCCAGAAGCAAGCAAGCAAGCAAGCACACTGTAACCCTGTAATTCACAAAATGCAGAACTACCAGACCAGGTTCTGGCTTTTCTTTTCAGGCATATCTAGTATTTTGCATCCAATTTAGAAAGGGCCAGTCCCCCAGGAGGCCAGGCCAAGGTGACACTTCCTCCAGCCAGAAGCCTGGAGACAATTAACAATTTAATAAACACAATTATAATAAATGCTATTGGGGGACATTATTCAAACTACCACACATGAGACCCCAAAGGTTGAGTGTTTGTCTAATGGCCTAGGCTACTGAGATCTTATTCAGAAGTCTTTCGCTACACATATATCTTTTTTTTAATATTTTATTTATTCATTTTCAAGCAGAGAGAGAGAGAGAGAGAGAGAGAGAGAGAGAGAGAGAGAGAGAGCACACCAGGGCCACCACCTTGTGGGTCTGGCCCATGTGGGTCCTGGGGAATTGAACCTGGGGCCTTAGGCACTGGAGGCAAGCACCTTAACCTCTGAGCCATTCCTCCAGCCCTACACCTATATCTTGAAGTGTTTTCTCTGCTTTTTTTGTCCAGTTATTTTAGAATTTCGGGTCTTATATTGAGGTCCTTGATCAATTTTCAGTTGATATTTTTTTGTACAATGAGAGGAGTAGGATTTTAAAATATGTCCTAATGATTCTTCAATTTTATTGGTACCTATTATAATATCTTTTTCACCTCCGATCTTGCTGATTAGAACCTTCTTTCTTTCTTTTTTCCTTTTGATCATTTGGGCTAAAGGTTTATAAGTCTTGTTTTTTTAAATAACTAGCTCTTTGTTTCATCATTTTTTATAATTGTTTTCTTCATTTCAAATTTATTCATTTTTGCCCTAATCTTGATTATTTCTTTCTGTCTGGTATTAGGTATTATTAGGATTGTTCTTCTAGTGACTTCAGATGAATTTGTTGTTATTTATTTGAGACCTCTCTGTTTTTGTAATGTAGGCATTTAAAGCTATTAAATTTCCCTCTTAGGGATGTCTTAATTGTGTCCCTTAAGTCTTACTATGTTGTGTTTTCATTGTCATTAAGTTTGGAAGTCATTGGAAGTTTTCAATTTCCTTTCGATTTATTCAGTGGCCCATTTGTTGTTCACATAGTGTGTTGTTCTATCTCCAGGAGTTTGTGTATTTTCTGTTGCTTCTCTTGGTGTTGACTCGGATAATGAGGTTTTGGCTGTAGGTGGAATCCCATCCTCATCTCCCAACACTATGCCACCAGGGCTGATCCGTCTCGATGTCAAATGGCCTTGAGCAAGTTTCTCAACTTCACTGGTTGTGGTAGTTTCATTACTTATAAAATGAAGGTGATTATAGACCTACCACATGGGTTATTTTCAGCACTTGAACAGTATTTAGCTTTCGGTAAATGCTATAAAATTATTTAGTGTTTATAATCATTATTATATATCCTTAAATGATGCTCTTCTTCATGTCTATTTCCATCACCTTAGTTTAAACCTTTAGCATTCTTAACCACTGCAAGAACCTTCTAAACGATCTTAATTCCATTCTTACCCTGTAAAATTCATCCTCCATGATGTTATCAAAGCAAACTTTCCAATGTCAAATTTTTTCTGTTCAAACTCATTTAAGAGCACCCCATGATATAAAGTACACAGTCCTTTGCTTGTCTTACATAATCTTAAATGACCCACCATAATTTCTCCACTCTTACATTCTCCATTTTTACTCAGGCACGATCTATTGGCACCGAATGTTCTAGGTCTTGCAAATAAATAAAAACATTTTTAAAACATTTCTAAAGAGACTTCTTATACCGTTTATCTAATCTCCTCTTCTCTGGTCTTCATTGATAGACTCCAATTTAAAGTTTGGTTCAATGTCCTCCCTTCAAAAAACTTTTCTGAGTGAGGTTGGAGAGAGGCTCAGTGGGTTGGTTAAAGAAACTTGCTTGCAAACCTGCTACCAACGTTCGATTTCTCAGCATCCATGGAAATCTGCACACAAAGTAGCCTACATGCCTATGATCCCACCTATGAAAATGGGAGGTGGAGACAAGAAAACCCAGAAGCTGGTGGACTTGAATGAGGCTGTTTTGCATCAAAAACAACAATGGAACCCCTGTCTCAATGAGGGTGGAAAAAAAAGACAGGTACCCTGGAAATGTCCTCAAACCTCCATAAGGATGTGCTGTGCGTGTCCATACACCGTACACACACCCATACACATTGAAAAATAACTTTCCTTAAAACCTCAATTCTGGGGTGGGAGAGATGGCTCAGTGGTTAAGGCACTTGCCTTCAAAGCCTAAAGATCCAGGTTCAATTTTCCAGTACCCGTGAAAAGCCAGATGCACAAAGAAGTGCATGCATCTGGAGTTCATTTGTAGCAGCCGGAGGCTCTGGAGCACCCATTCTTTCTCTCTGTCTCTTTCCTTTTCTTCTTATCTCTCTCTGCTTGTATACTCCTAGCCAGGTGTGATGGCTCATGTCTACAATCCCTGTGCTCAGAGGCATGAATTCCAAGCCAGCATGGGCCACACAGTAATTTTTCAGGATATCCTCAGCTATAGGTTTTGTCTCAAAACAAAACTCAATCTATCACAGTTACTTCTTCCTGAAGATTCCCAGACCTTCAGTATGTATTCTGAATACTTATGTCCTTAATTAGACTGTAAGCTCCTGCAGAATAAGGTAATGGCTCATCTGGAAAGATCTTCAGTGACAACACTATGCGTGAATGAATGATAAATGGATGAATGAACGTCCTCTGGAAATTTATATATTATTCTCATGGCAAAGACCGAGACTTGTCAGGGTAAATTTATTATAATAATGCTCAGTGGAATTTACTTACATGTAAGATTTCACGTGGTTTTTTTCTACATGCATTCACGACCTTTAGCATTTTCCTACTGTCAGTGTTTTTTGGACTAATGTTCAGGAAAAGCCTCTGGAAACCTTCCCATGTTGTCCTGAGGGTAATTCACCTTTTACAACAAAAAACGATGGGCTACTTCATTTTGGGTTATTTGTTTTCTGCTTGTAAGAGCATTGACAACTGAGATAGGTGTACTTCTGAAGATAAAAGAAGTTATGGGCTGAGGTTCCCAAAGGTCACCTCAGAAATCATCTCCCTTTTTCTACTTCCAGGCCTGCACCTCAACTTCTGGCTAACTTGTCATGCTGGATCAAACCCCAAAATTTTTAAGCTGGAGGCTGCCTCCCAAGTGCGTCTGAGTATGGTAAGCAACCCCACCCAGCACTGGGATCAGTGCAGGCAGAGGACTGGTTTCCATACTTTTAATATCTCTTGACTAGTTTGCATCCCCTGGACAGATGAAGCTGTGGTGGTCATGTGCACCCCAGGAATCGAAGAATTCTTAGACTATATAACCTCATTGTCATGTAAGTCATTTCATAATTGGATTCCATTTACTGGCTTCAGCTTCAGGCATATCAGACTCCAGGCAATTCTTAGTTGATGAGATCTTGAAAGTCTCCTACTTCACCCCTTGGCTTGCCAATGTCAGGCCTTCCTGGGTCCCTATCACTGTTTCTCAGGGCGTTTCCTCCCTCACCCAGGGAATGTGGAACGCCGAACTGAGGCTCTCCACCCACAGATGGTCCCTGACCTCAGGCACCCAGGGTAGTTTCATTTGAGGAGTAGATTCTCTTTCTTTTTTAATATATATATATATATATATTGATCATAATGAGTTACATTATTTAGTGGGCTAACAATGAGTTGTTCTCCCCAATTCCCCAATGCCCCCCCTCCCCATCCCCAATCAGCTGGATATCCTCCTCTGTGGGTTGTCTGGATCAGTCTTTGTGATAGGGGATCATGGATAGCCTAGTACTCAGCCCGGTTCTCCTGGCCCAAGTGTGTTGTTACTGAGGGGGTGTCATTAGATTCTCTTTCAAGATGGTATCTAGCTGGGTCATATCATTTGAAAAAAAATGGTATTTCTCACTGCTGCTAACTTGTTCCAGAGGAATCACGGTCTCACTCAAGCCTACGACTGTTTTCGTGTGCTGTGGTCCTGTCCTGAGGGTAGGACTGCCCAGCTTACCTTTTGGAAGGACATTCTGTTTTTCCATTGCCTTTGCAGTGGGGTTGGGATCAGATTGCTTTTCAGCATTGCGAATCTTCTTTTTTCTCATGACCATTTTTAATAACCTGTTTCTTCTATCACAAGCTTACAAAGCTCTTCCTCTATCTGTTTTTTTTTATATAAAGTCTGCTTTTTCTTATTTTTACTCCTTCACCACTTACACAGAAGCACCCTCTCACTCACCACCTTACCCTGAAGTGGTCCATGTCCCTGGCATTCAATCTTACTTGACTTGTCCTCTGGCTTACCCATGTACTTGACAAAACCCAGATTATACAGATACCGCCCAGAAATGCACTTTCCAAAGAGTAGAAAGAAAATGCCAAATGTGGAAGCTGTGGGGTGACTCAGTGGGTGAGAACACTTGCCATACAAGAAGGAGGGTCCAATTCTCTCTGGATTGGATTCCCAAGCTCCCGCATTAAACAGCATGTCTGTAATCCTAGAGAGCAGAGAAGTGCCCAGGCTGGCTGGTCAACCAGTCCAGCATAAAATGGCAACGCTGGGTTCTGTGAGAGATGATGTTCCAAGGAACCACGTGAAGAAGCAATAAGAAGAGGGCACTCAACAGTCTCCTCTGGCCTCTGCAAGTGAGCACATGGGTCTCTCTCTCTCTCTCTCACACACACACATGGAAGGAAGGAAGAAAGAAAGGAAGGAAGGAAGGAAAAAAGGAAAGAAGGAAGGAAAGAAGGAGGAATAGAGGGAGGAAGGAAGGAAAGAAAAAAGTTAAGAGGAAGGGAGGAAGGAAAGAAGGAAGGAAAAGAGAGAGGGAAAGAATGGAAGGAGAAAGAATAAAGAGAGGAAGAAAGAAATAAAGAAAGGAAGAAAGAGAGAAGGAAGAAAAAAGAAAAGGAAAGAAAAAAGACAACGCCAAATAGGTTCTCACTATGTTGTACCACAGTGTCTGGAACTCACATCTTCTCCCCTCTGCCTCTTACTGGCGTGTGCCATACACCTGGCCTGCTCTTCTGTTCTTAGAAGTTTTTCCTACTGGGTCCAGAGACTCTCATTTCATGTATCACACACCACATCATATTGGTGTTTTAATCTGCTTAATCTGTTGTAGAGTACTTAGTGTGCTCTCTCTCTCTGTGTCTCTCTATGTCTCTGTCTCTGTCTCTGTCTCTCTCTGTCTCTCTCTCTCTGTCTCTCTGTCTCTCTGTCTCTCTCTCTCTCTCTCTCTCTCTCTCTCTCTCTCTCTCTCTCTGTCTCTCTCTCTCTGCTGTGCAATTCTCTTACAGTACAAAGGGAATAGTATTCCCCTCAGGGGAAGAAGTTCTAACATCATGGCCAGTATTGCCCCTTGCTAAGCACTGTTTCCTCCTAAGTCAAAGTAGGTAATTTTCATATTTTTTGTACTGAATTCTTTGGGCTGTGCATGGCTCAAATGGTGTCTTAGTCGGAAGGTTCTGGGTCAACTTTAAGTGAATTTTGGAAAAGGGATCATCATAAAGAGGAGATAAGTAAAAGAAATGATAAGTTTATTATGGAAAAGAAAATATCACTTAATAGCATAGTATGTATTCTGTCTAATTTTATTCTGGGCATATAAAGATATGCATTATTTAATAGAAACTCAATTTATATTGCTTTTCATCTTGTTTCATATTTAAACTTTAGTGATTCCCCATTTGATGATAATAAATACTGTGCTACATTTTAATGGGTAAGTGACCTCATAGTATTCTGGTAGGAATATGGCATGGCAATAATACCATAATTTGGGAACTCTAGGTTATCTTAATATTTTCAAGACAGAATGAATTTTTAATCATTCCTAATTATTTTTAGGTTATATTCCTAGAGGTAGATTTCAAAGTACATAAATCACATGGTATATATTGTTAGATTTCTCTCTGAAAAAATTACAGTGATATATATATTTTTTTTCATACCACAAGTTCATATGGATCTTTTCTCCCAAGCTAGATGACACATGAAGTTATAATTTTCCATATTTCTTTTATTTGTCAATTTCGTAGAACAAAATAGCTTCCTTGTTCTTGATTTAACCAGTGCTGTAAAATCTTGGTCTTGATTTAATATCATTGTTCCTTACATTGAGAAACACTCCGTCCACTTCATTTTACTATACTTACTTGAAACATAGACATTTTAATTTGTCTTGTAGTGGTCATCTTGAATATTTTTACCAACATATTCAAATATATTTTCCTACCTTGTAAGAATCATGAAGATCTCCCTCCCTCTGACAAGGCAAGAACCTTAGCTGATTTTTGTGTCTCCAGGCCCAGTTTGGCTGCTGGTTTCTACCTCTAGCTCTCAAGTCTATATCCAGTAACCCCAAGCACAATTCTTTCAGTCCGGGATACAGACTGAGCTGGTGAGTGGACAGGAGACCATGCACTCTGCAAATATCTCCAAGGAGTCATTTTAAGTGAGATAAAGAAGACTATTTTGTCATCTTATCTACCCAGAGGTCAGAAGGATGTCAGGCGTTCATGGGGGAAAGGAACCAAGATAAACCATTGTGAGCTCAGCTTATGGCATCTCACCAACTACCTCTCCTCCTCTCACAGCCTCCCCTTCATTCTGAAACCATTCTGTGTTACAATGCAGACTTACAATGTGCAAATCTATATTTGAGACTCATGAACCTGTCAGCCTGACCCACTTGGAAATTCCAAGGAAAGACTGCAATGGAGTGAGTTTGAGTCAAATGCCATCCAACCACTAGGCAAGTTGAGTATAGCCAAAGGTGGTACTTACTACAGGGAAGAGATTCAACTACCCATTTCTGTAGGCTGTGGTTATTTCTTAGAGGAAAACACCTGCCCAATAGACATCCAGAACAGAGTGGAACATCCAGAAAAACCTGTAATCCCAACACCTAGGAGTCAGAGGTAAGAGGCTCATTATGAGTTTGAGGCCAACCTCAGCTACAGAGTGAGTTCTATAACAGCATGGGTTAGAGTGAAACCCTGCTTCATAAAAAACAAAGCACAAAAAAAAGCCCACATTAATCTAAGTAGTGTGTGAATAAAATGAGAAAATCAACAAGTACAATGATTCCCATCTGTACTCACCTAAGTTCTACTCTGACCTACTAAATCAGAGTCTCTGGGGCAAAGAGGAGGACGGGCAACTCATTGGTTATAGAAGCAATGGGATTAGAACCCATAACTGTTTCCAGGAGTTCTGTGTCTGTGTAAAGTATGTCGCAGCCATACAGACAAGAACCAGCGACCAGAAGAGGAAGAGGCTGGGGAACTTTCTGTGGTTTCTGTTTTCTGTGGTGAATATTGTGCCTGGGGCTTTGCACAATGGGTGAGCACGCGGTCCTCAGCTTTTCATGTGTTCTTGCAAAATGGAAATGAATGTGGAAAAAATACAGATGTTTGGGGATCTGGGTCCATGGGTTAGTTAGGGAGTTGCAGCATGCATCAACTCCCTGTTCGCCCATGGGGCTGGGTGAGCAGAGGCTTGGAATAGCTGTGAGCCGACCAGAGATGAGACTCTCGGGAGAACGCGGCAGTGAGCAGTTCTCATTTTATTGTATAGAGAGCAGTTGTTTATATAGAGAAAAGTCAGAGGTAGAAGCATAGGAAGCAAGATCTGTGAGCATCTCATGAGTTTGATTGGTAGGGGCCAGTACCCTTTGGATACCTATTTTGCATAGATAAATTGAGGGGGCTACGTGACTCTATACATGCATAATAGACATGTATAGAATGGTGATGTCAGCAGAGGAAATGTAGCCTTATTGTTTAGGTTTGTTATTGCAGCTGGGCTAAGTTAGGCTTTGAACTGCTTGCTTATCTCAGGGGACAGCTGTGGCCTGCCTGGGGCTGGAGTGCTCAGGATTGCTAAGATTTATAGGGGCCCTCAGACTTTGCCTCAACTTCCTTATAAGGAGGAGATAGTCCTGAAGCCTGCCAGACTCAGCAAAACCCTACATCCTCCATGCCCCTTAGCAGGGTCCCACATGGGGATACAGAGTTGCTCCAGGAAGGAGATGATTTTCCTGCATTTTCCTATCTAAATACTCTAAGCTTTCATAGCTGTCCTGCAACTATACGTTCTTCTGTTCTCAGGGCTCAAACTATCAGTTCTGGTCAAGAAAGTAGAAAGATCAAGATGCTGTTGCCTTTCTGTAAGCAAGTCTCTGTGTTTGGGGGCATCCTGGTAGACATGACTACACATCCTACTCTTCCACACGCCGATATTGCTGCATGTATTATATGTTCAAGTTTTTAAAACCCAGACCTTAAAATGTACACAGAATTAGATCGTCACAATCTGTAGATCACGATTTACTCTCATAATTGATCCATTTATGGTCTCTTTTCCTTTGTACCTTGCTTTAAAAATATATATATAATATACCTTTTTGAATTCACCAACCAACACAAACAGCAGGAATTTTGGCAATAACTTACCATGCTTCTCCCCATATCCTTGCTCCCAATCTAAATGCTGTGTTGCTCACCCTTATTTTTCCCTGTAGGTGGTCCTATTCATCTGTGTTTATAATAAACATTCCTCAAATTTAGTTATTTTTAACTTTACAAAAGGATATTATATTGTTTATAGTCTCTGAATAGGCTTAAAGAAAACGTACAGTGAAGAATCCTGGCAGACACCATTTTAATCAAGACATCAAAGTGAACTTCATCAGTTGGTGACAAATCAAAATCCTATGCTCGATAGCAATGAAAAGAACCCGCATCAGATCGTCAAGCATCCAACAAAGCCGTCTTGAGGATCGACAAAATGCTCTTCAGCAATCTTCAAAAGCATAAAAGTCACAGAAAGTCAAAGAAAAACTGAAGAATTGTTCCAGAGGGAGATTAAAAAAAGCCACGACCCGTCAATGCCATTTATAATTCTGAACTAGACTCCTCTGCTCTAGAAGGCATTTGGAACAACTGGTAAACCTAAGTGAGGTTTGAGGATATTGTGGTAATCAAATTAATGTAATTTTCTGATGTTGCTTGTATTATATTTATGCTAGAGAATGCCTGTGTAAGTGTATAAAATACTCTAGTGTATTTATGGTTGAGAGAGTAGCAGGGTGGCAAGTTACTTTCAAATGAACCAGGAAAAAAAAATTTGGACTATCCTTGCAAGACTTCTACAGGTTTTCAATGGTTATGAAATAAATCAAGATAAATAAAAAATGTTTGTTGCCAAGATTCATTTGCATTTTAAAAAAATATTTTATTTATTCATTTTCAAACAGAGAGCTACAGAGAGAGAGAGAGAGAGAGAGAGAGAGAGAGAGAGAGAGAGAGAGTTAGAGAGAACCAGGGCTACCACCTTGTGGGTCTGGCTTATGTGGGTCCTGGGGAATTGAACCCAGGGCCTTAGGCACTGGAGGCAAGTGCCTTACCCACTGAGCCATCTCTCCAGCCCCTCATTTGCATTTTTCATATCACTACAGCTCACACATCAATCTCTGATTCTCATTTTTTTTTTGCATAACCCAATAATTACCCAAGAATCCAAGAAAATCCATTCATGGACTAATCCCCTTTGTTTTGTAAAGTAACATTCATAGACTGTGGTTTAGGATGTGGATCTATGTATGAAGCAATCTTCAGCCTGCTATGCAAGGTATATAAATGTCTAAATCTGAATCTATATGAAAATCTATCATTAAAGTTCATTATCTTTAAACTAGTAAGGGTCTAGTTTTGCGTAGCTAATATCCTGAAGAGATAAGGAATGTTCCTTACATGAGTATTTCAAATATCTCAAAACAAACTCTTATTCCCACTACTCCATCTACTCATAATTCTGTGTGATATGTAGATTGGGCAAAGAATATTAGGCAATTTTTGACATTAGATTATACCTATTATATCTTAGATTGTCTTTGAACAATAAAAATAAGAATCTTTCCTTTTTAACAGTGCTTTTATTTTTCTGAATATTTTCCCCATCCATTGCCAGGATTTTCTTTTCTTAGTCTTTTTAAAAACGTATTTATTGCTAATAAATAGATACAGTGTATAAGCAAGTCTTGTGATGGTACACCCATTTCTCTCTTCCCTGTCCCCAGCCTGCTCAGGGGCCATCCTCAGTGGGATTATTGGAAAGAGTCTATGGGATACGGGTTTCTGAATTTTACAAGCAGTAGCCAGTGTGTGTGTGTGTGTGTGTGTGTGTGTGTGTGTGTGTGTGTGTCTGTGTGTCTGTGTCTGTGTCTGTGTCTCTGTGTGTAGTGTTATTGTTGAAGGGGCCAATGTCTCTGGATATTCTTCCCCACTGTGGCTCTTACAGTCTTTCCACCCCCTCTTCCACAAAGTTCCCTGAGTCATGGTGGGTGAGTTTTAACTCTATTGTTGAGATCTTAAGAGTCTCTGGGTTATGCTTTGAGCTATGTTGGGTATCTTCAGTGTCTGTTTCCATTACCCTTTCATAGGTAATGTGACTTTCTGTGGAGATAGCTCTCTTGCTCATCTCAAAGGTTTTGTTTGGGCCCTAGATGATGACTTAGGAGTGGTTCATCTCCTGCCTGGGTGTCAGCCATCCTCTTCTTTTTTTTTTTCCTTTGGGTGGCAAAGTTAGCATTTTTTTGGGGGGGGGGCAGGGTTTTATGGAGCTCCAGATAGCCTGGAACTCACTCTATAGATGAAGATGACCTTGAATGACAGATCCTTCTGCCTCTACCTCATAAGCTCTAGGATTACAGGTGTGCACCACCATTCCTGATCAAGAATCTCATGGTCTTTTTTGTTTTTTAAAAAATATTTTATTTATTCATTTTCAAGGAAAGAGAGAGAGAGCGCACCAGGGCCACCACCTTGTGGGTCTGGCATATGTGGGTACTGGGGAATTGAACCCAGGGCCTTAGGCACTGGAGGCAAGTCCCTTAACTGCTGAGCCATCTCTCCAGCCCAAGAATCTCATGTTTTCTAAACTCATATGATATTAACATTTTATAGAAGAAGAAACAGGTTTGAGGGACAACTATTCTGGGTCATACAAGTGGTAACCATCAGAAAAAACACTTTGGCTTTCCTTCTGCAAGATTAAATGGAAAGAGCATGGTGGCATGATCGTCATCACTTAATAAATTAATAGCTCTACATCAGCCTTAAAGACATTCTATAGTTAAACTTCCATTATCTCAGATAAGAAGAGCTGGAATATCAAGGAGACAGACGTGAGTACATCTTGCTTTTATGTAATTGGAGTGGAAAATCCAAATTTTCTGAGCCCTTTAAGTGGGTTATCTGAATATTAGGTCCCTATTACATATTATCCACATTCAAGCACACCAGATAGTTAAGTTTTGACTTCAGGTACAATTGCTAATGGAACCCAACATTGGTCTAAGTCTGAAAAAGAAACTGGCATTCTCTGGGATGGGAAGGCAGACTGGTGAAGATTTCTCAGGACCAGAAGGTGGGAATTGTTGCAGTCAGCTTTCTAGTTGCTGCGCAGAAAGAACCCAAACAAAAGCGGCTTGTGGAGGAATGGGTTTATTTGGCTTATGGACTCGAGGGGAGACTCCATCCTGGCAGGGAAAACGATGGCATGAGCAGAGGGGTGGACATCACCTCTGCCACAGCACTGCAAACAGCGGCAGGAAGGTGTGCCAAACTCTGGCAAGGGGAAGCTGGCTTAGAACCCCATAAGCCCACCCCCAACAACACAGCTCCATCGAGGTTGCAAAACCCAAACTGCCATCAGCTGAGGATTGATCTTTCAGAACACATTCAATTGTTTGTGGGGGACACATGGATGAAACCATGACAGGAATCAAACCAGTTCATATGCAGTAGGCTATGTGTTTGCACTGCTGGACCATGAAAAAGATCTCATGAAATTTGAAACAGGAGAGAGAGAAATTGCCCATTACTTATGTTACTTATGTCTGCAAGAATGAACCAGGGCCTAGACTTGCTCAACCTCAGGAGGTCATTTTTCCTCCCCAGTCCTGTTTTCTCATCCAACCCATCCAAAGAGTTAGTAGCCATATCTGTCAGCAACCTCTGGTTTTGATATTCTACAAGTGCAGATGTTCTACACTACCACACAGAACAGGACGAAACCTACGCTGTGTTTTCAAAGGCAAAATGTTGTTTCCTCACGATTTCTTGATGTCCTTTGGAAATGTCATTTCTCTTTGCAGGACATCCATTATTTAGAGCATAGAGAAGGTATAAAGTTGGGTAGGATTTTTCACTATAGTCTCACAGGTCACTAGTAATATTAGATTACCTTCAAAGGAAATTTCAAATGCAGAAAATATACCATCTAAAACAGTAACAAAAGATGAAATGTCTAGAAATAAACTTGAAGAAATGCATAAGATGAAAAGTTTAAAACCCTTTTGAGGAATTCAAAAAGACTTGAACAAACTAAAAAGGCATCCTGTACCGCTAGAAAGAAAACCACAACCTCAAAAAGATGTCTCCTCTCAATAGATAAAGATAAAAAACAATTCCATAAATATATCGACTGGATATTATAGCTTTTTGTTAGGTGGGCGGGATATATGAGCTAGTTCTGAAGTTCATTTTGAAAAATACATGAAAGGATACATCCAGGAATATTTGGAAAACTTGGAGTGGCAAAGGCACAAGAACTATAAGATATAAAAATGTAAAATAAAGTCTTAAGAATAAAATTAATGTGCTGTTGACACATGAAGCATCGGTGTAAAAATTATAAGTTTAAGCAACTTAAACTTGTGAATAAGCTTCAATATGTATTGAAACAACAAAATATTGAACTGGTAGATTTTCAACTCATCAGAGACAAAACAAATTATTTACTCAGTAAAAATGTGAAAATAACCACGTCTTTCAACGTCACAATGAAAGCAAAAGTATTAAAAAGAATAATGAGAGAATTCTATTATGTCACAGCAGGAAAAGATCTTCAGTATAATTTTTAAACTATCAGAATCTGAAAATAATTTTAATTTAAATATCTGGATGGCAACAATGTCATAGTAAGAAATAAAGGGTAGCACATCAGTGGTAGAGCACTTGTCCAACATGCACAAGATATATATATATATATATATATATATATATATATATATATATATATATATATATATATACATACATATATATACACACACACAAAGGACAAACTGGGAAAATATTTTCAAGTCATATAAGAGGTAATTTTTAAAGACGTAATTAACTTTTACAAATCAATTTTTTTTTATTGTCCATAATGAGTTACAATATTTAGTGGGCAAACAATGAGTTGTTATCCCCAATTCCCCGCTGCCCTCCCCTCCCCACTCCGCTGGATGACCTCCTCTGTGGATCGTCTGGATCAGTCCTTGTGACAGGGGACCATGGAGAGCCTAGGATTCAGCCAGCTTCTCCTGGCCATGCCTCTGATAATCTCCCCCACGATGGCTCTCGCAATCTTTCCGCCCCCTAAGCTCACAACCTTAAAGCAGCCTTAATACTCATCCACCACAAATCAATTTTTAAAAACCCAAATAGGAAAAGTACAAGGTTTGTGACGAATTCACAGAAAAAGATATACAAATGGGTCTTAAACATGGGAAAGAATATTCAGCCTTATTCATGACAAGAAAATGCAAATATAACAATAACAATAAACGACATTTTTCACCTAGCACTTTGGCAAAGCTCCAAAAATATACAGTGCTCTCACACACTCCACATGTATACACATAAATGAGTATTTCACATTTTGGGTTCTATACCACAATATAAAAATAATTATGCCTACGAGGCCTATAGACATAATACCAGAAGAAAGGTCTGAGACTGGAGTGGAGAGAGTGTCACGGCCCCCTCAACCCCCAGGCCCACAATGGCCTGGACAAACCAGGGATTCAGATTGAGAGAACCAGGTTTCACTTGGTTCACTATATTGAGGAGAGTAACAGAAGCCAAGCACAGACAGGAGGAGAAAGGAACGCTAGTGTGGTGAGGAAGGCTGAAGCAGAATATTCTCATCCCCCTTCCTCTTTCTCTCCAGCCATTGCCAGGACAGGCTTTACACAGGAACTTGTTGAAATACCCTAAGGGATATGAAAAGTTAAACGCAGGCGGTGGGTTCCCTCCACCTGCAGAGCCATGAGCAGTAGACTGGCTGATATCCCACAGCACTAGAGATAGGATTGTAATTTTCAACCCACGGAAATCAGATGGGGGAATTCTGGCAGAGAGTGGCCACAGAAATTCTTCTGTCTGGACTGTAGGCTGATAGCTGAGATTCTGGCAGGAGAGGAGCTTGTGTGAAGACTGCTCTAGCTTATGTGAGACACTTCTGAAAGACAGACTGGGCAACAGAATAAATGAAAGACAAGAACCCACAGTTCCATTAACCCTCCTAACCTCCATCTATACAACTGTCTCCAAGTTTTGAGGACTCATAAAGTAGGTGTTCCAGTACTGACTCTGGCTTTTCTTTTACTCTACATTTTGCAGAATATTTATTGTGTTATATTTTAAATATTTTATGCTTTTATTTGCTATTCCCTTTATATACTCATTTAATTTTAGACATTTTTTTATTTGGGAGCAATTCTTCTTTTCCTACATTTCTTTTTACCCTTTTCTATTTTTCCCTTTTCTCCCTTCTCTACATCTAGACAAGTAACCACACCATAGAATCCACAATATAGAAATAGCTGAGATAAACACTAAAAGAATAGGGAATCTACTCAATAAAATTGAAGCCAAAAGTTCCCAAATCTAGAGAAACAGATATTCAAACAGAAGAGACATTTAGAACCAAGGTAGATATGACTAGAAAAGAACCTATAAAGTTGTTATATTTTCATATGCCAAATCTAAAGAGAGGAAACAATATTAAAAGCTGTCGATAAGACACATAAACTTTCCTACAAAGCAGAACATCAGATATCTCATAAGCAACCCTGAAAGACAGGAACACATGGAACAATTTATGTCAAGCCCTAAAAGTAAATAACCGCCAATGAAGAATTATATATGCAGAAAGGCTATGAGTAAACTCGACAGAGAACTAGAGTCCATTTCGACAGAATATTTCATCCAACAGAAACAGAGTAGCCATGCTTCTCAGCAGATCATAGAACCTTCTGTAAAAACAGATCAAATTCTAGGCCACTGATCAAGACTTCCCAAATAAAAGAATCAGATTAGTATCTTGTACCATATCATGCAATAGTACAAGAAAACTACAAATCAATAACAAGAAAAACTATATGAGCTACACAATTACACAAAGACTGAATAACCAGTTGGCAATTGACAAAATCATGGAGTATTATTGAAATTTTCTAAGAATGAAATGAATATGAAACTACAACTTATCACATGCTGTTAGAGACAGCTCAGAGAGTTCAAGAGGAAACGGGATAGCTATCAGTGCTTACATTCGACAACTCAGAAAGACCTCAAATGACTTAATAATGCAGCATAGTGTCTTTAAAGATTCAAGGGGGCTGGAGGGGTGGCTCAGCTATTAAACTGCTTGCTTGCAAAATCTGATGGCCTGAGTTTGAGTCCCCAATACACATGTAATGCCAGATACACAAAATGGCACATGCATTGTTCGTATGCAATGGTAAGAGGCCCTGGTGTACTCATTCTCTCTCTCTCTCTCTATCTATCTATCTATCTATCTATCTATCTATCTATCTATCTATATCTGTCTCTCTCTCTCCTCACTTAAAAAAATTTTTTTAAAGATAAGCCAAACCTAAAAACAGTAGATGGCAAGGAATAATAAGGATCCGAGTGGAATAATTTTAAATAGAAAATAAAGTAGTACAGCGTAGAGTTGATCAAACAAAGAGTTGATTCTTTGAAAAAAAATAAACAAGTTTGATGAAACCCTTATCAAGCTAGCCAAAAGAAAGCGGACGAAATTAATAAAATTAAAGATGAAAAGGGACTGGTACTCCAGATCCCAATAAAATAGAAGGAAACATTAGAAAGTACTCTGCAAACTTATATTCCAAAAAACTAGAAAATCTAGAAGTATTGGATAAATTCCTAGACACCTTTGACCTAAGAACACTAAATTTAGACACAAAGTGCTTACACAGATTCATAGCACTCAAGATAATTGAAGAAGTAAGAGAAGTAATACAAGCCTCCCAACAGTCAAAAGTCCAAGACCAGAAAGATTTACTGCTGAAGTCTAAGCCTTTACAGAAGACCTGGTACCAGGGCTTTTCGAACTGTTGCATTAATTAGAAAGGGAAGGAATGCTACAAACTCATTCCACAAAAACCAGCCTTACAGACAAAACAGAGAAAACGAGAGACTTTTTTCCATGATAAACAGAGATACAAAATTATCTATGAAATTCTTGCAAATCCAATTTGAGGACCCATTCATTAGATCACATACCATGGCCAACTGTTTTTAAAAACATTTTTAATATTTTAAATATTCATTTATTATTTATTTGAGCCAGGGCCTCCTGCCAATGCAAACGAATTCCAGATGCATGCACCCCTTGGTGAATCTGGCTTCGAGAGGGTTCTGTGGGAGCCACCACAGTCATACCGGGGAGGATCCATATGGAACCCCACAGAGAATGATGGGATGAACAAGGGACCCACAGCCACAGCCATTCAATCAACACATTATAAGCCAGTGAGACACAAACCAATGATTTTTGACACAAAGACCCCAAAACTCACAAACTTAAAGCAGCCTTAAGACTCACCCACCACAACTCAGGGAACTGAGCAGAATAGGGGGCGGAAAGATTGTGAGAGCCATGGTGGGGGAGACGATCCAGAGGCATGGCACCCCCCAGTAACAACACACTTGGGCCAGGAGGACCGGGCTGAGTACTAGGCTCTCCATGGTCCCCTGTCACAAGGACTGATCCAGACGACCCATGGAGGAGGATATTCAGCTGACTGGGGATGGGGAAGGGGGGCAATGGGGAATTGGGGATAACAACTCATTGTTTGCCCACTAAATATTATAACTCATTATGGACAATAAAAAATTAAAAAATAAATAAATAACGTGGTGAATTTACTTGGAAAAAAAAGAGGGTTCTGTGGGACTCAAACTCAGACTATCAGGCTGTGTAAGCAAATGCCTTTAACCACTGAGCAGCCTCGACATCTCAGCCAATTGGTTTTATTGCAGGAATACAAGGCGTTCACAGATCTATTAGTTTAACATTCACAGATCAGTAAGATTCAGAACATAAAGAAGCTTAAAGACAGAAGTCACATGATGATCTCAGTCAATGCAGAAGTTTGAGATTGTTCAGCCTCTTCCTGTATGATAAAAGTCCTGAAGCAGTTGGGAATCAAAGGAATATGCCTCACCATAATATCTGCTACAGATGCCAACCTTACAGCCAACGATATGGTAAATGGGCAGAGGGATTCTCAAATCTGAAATGAGACAAGCATGCACATTCTCCATTTTTGTTCAATATATTGCTCCAAGTTCGAGTTAGAATAATAAGAGAAAGAAAGGAAAAGGATACAAATATGAAACGAAGCCAAATGATTCGTATTGGCAAACAACCTTGCCCTACATTTCAACACTCTTAAAGACTCTGGCAGATAACACTTAGATCTGCTAAATAAACACTTTAAGGAAATAGCAGTTGGGTTTAGCAATTAAAGGCACTTGCTTGCAAAGCCTGATGGCCAGAGTTTGATTCCGCAGCACCCAGTAAACCCAGATGAACAATATGGCACATGCGTTTGAAATTCCTTTGCAGCAACAGGTGAGCCTGGTGCACCCATTAATCTCTCTGTGTGTCTTTCTTCTCCTTCTTCTTTTCCTTCTCCTTCTCCTTCCTTCTCTTCCTCCTCCTCCTCCTCTCCCCAATCTTCCTCCTCTTCTTCCTCCTCCTCTTCTTTTTGTTCTTCTTTTCTATCTCTCTCTCTACTTCTCAAATGCATAAAATAAATTTTTAAAAGAAAATATTAGCAAAAAATCTATATACAAAACCAGTAGCTTTTCTTGTTTGAACTTTTTATTGATAGCTCCCATAATCATAGACCATAAGCCATTATGATTCCCTTCCCACCCTCCCTCATATCTCTTCCCCCTCTCAATTAGTCTCTGTTTTGTTTCGGTGTCATCATCTTTTCCTCTTATTCTGTGTAGGTATTATCAGGCCCTGCAAAGTCATGAATATCGAGTCCATTTTGTGTCTGGAAGTTTGCACTGTAAGCTGTCCTCCCCTTCCTTTGGCTCTTACAATCTTTCCAACACCTCTTCCTCAATGGGCTTCAGGAAGTGGGATGAGATGTCCCAGTGCTGAACACTCCACTCTCATTTCTTCTCAGCACTATGGTGACTTTTGCATTTTCCCAGTGGTCA
>PVHP010025730.1:5708-25430 GCA_004024765.1 Zapus hudsonius | reverse complement strand
AGAGAGAGAGAGTGAGAGCACCAGCGCCACCACCTTGTGGGTCTGGCATATGTGGGTCCTGGGGAATTGAACCGGGGGCCTTAGGCACTGGAGGCAAGTGCCTTAACCGCTGAGCCATCTCTCCAGCCCTAGACTATCACCTTTCAATGCCTCCCAGACCTCGAAACTAAAGGTGCACCTCTCCCACCTTCCACAGTCATTCTGCCGTCTCTCATGTCCCTAGTGTCCCTACCATGAGGTCAGAGAAAGGACACCATGGCCCAGTCCCCTGGTATAAAGAACCCTGCCAAGCACATAAAGGAGGCTTGGGAAATATTTGTTAAAACAGTTGAAAATTCCAGTTTTCAGAAGGTAAGAACTTTCCAGTCAAGGGAACAGAAACAATTCTTCACAGGGCTCCACCCCAGTGTGCACAGGGGAGCCTGCATTGAGGCACTGCACAGATACCAGCAGGTGGTAAGAAAGCCCGGGCAGACCTGGTCTCCCCCAACTCCCAGCCTCAGGCCCTCTGCTCCTTCCCCAAACCCCTCGTCCCAAAGGCAGGACAGCCAAGTGCAGGAGGGAGAGAGTTCTGGATCTGGAAGGACAGGGGCAGCTTCAGTCTCAGGGTAAAGCCAATCCGGGTTGGAAATGGGGAAGGCCTCAGATCTTCCTCACCTGTGCATTCTCCATCTGTGAGGATGTAGCCAGGTTCACACGTGATCGCCTTGTAGCAGCGGAAGGAGCCCATTGTGTTCACACAGTGCTCACCCCGGCTGCACGTGTGCAAGTCCGTCACACACTCATTAATGTCTGCGGGGAGAATGAGGTGCCATCAGGGCCTACAGGGTGCTCCAGATGCAGTGGCTGAGCACCGCCAGGCGCCTGGGCACCAGGAGGCAGGGAGCACCAGGCCATGCCCCTGGATACTCACCATGCAGGGAGAAGCACACGGATGTATCCCTTCATTCAACAAAGACTTATCACGTCCCACCACATGCCAAGCAGGGTTCTTGGCAAGAAGGACAGGTGAGTGAACAAAACAGACAGAAATGGCTGCCCTTGAGGCAGACACTCAGGAACACACACGATGAAGACACTCACGAAGGCTGTGGGGAGAACACTGAGGTGTAGACAGGGCGAACAGGTTTAAGCAGGGAGGGTGGTGTCAGCAGAAAACGGCTGAGCAAGAATTTGAAGAGGCGACAGCAGGAGCCACTCTGAGAGTCCAGGCCGAGGAGACAAGCAAGTTGAAGGGCCAGCTCGGAGGCGGGCATGGCTGGAGAAGAGAGAAAGAGTGTGAGCAAATGAGACTAAGGCCATAAGGGAGAAGAATGTTCTCAGCAGAGGAGAGAGGGAGCCCTGGCTACGACTAGTGGTGGATGACCCAGGGAGGAAGTGTGGCGGCTGGGACCTCCAGGCATGGCGCTGGGAGAGGGCACTGATGGCAGAGACCTAAGTAAGAGAGCCAAGATCTGCAAAGCTTTGGGCTGAGCAGCTGGACGGGTGTTGGCACTTGGGATGGGGCTGAGAGCAGAAGCATGTATGTAGGGGAAGGTCCTGGAACCCTTGGAGGGGGGCTCAGAAAGCAGCTGGAAACCCACCTCTGAGTTCAAGGAAGGGACCCTGAGGGAGATGCTCATTTGAGAGTGGTCAGATGGCCGAGGTCACTTGGGGGAAGGGGAAAGAAGAAGAGGAAGACCCTTGGGACACTCTCGGGACAGGCAGCTGGGGTAGAGAAAGCCCGGCAAGGAGAGAGAGAATTGGGAAGAGAGAGGAATCAGAGGTCATCCACCGAAAGTCGCCTCTAGGTCAGTTCCAAGGACACGGGAAGTATGACCCAGTCCTGCCTCCTCCTCCTACGGGCAGGCAAGGGGGCCAGGGCTACTACCTCAGTACCAGTGACACAAACTAGTCAGTCCAGACTTGCCCTTGAGGAGGGCGAGCGGGCAGGTGCACAGTCTCCAACCCAGACTAGAGGACGGTACACTCTGATTCTGTAATGACAAGAGCTTCTACCAGGATGACTAGCAGACCAGGGAGAGACCTGGGATCTGGGGGAGGAGATGCTCCCAGGCCTAACCACTGTGGGTTGGAATGGAGTGGAGGGGAAGAGAGTTCTGGACCAGCAGTTTCCCAGGAAGGCATGGTCAGACACTACAAAGACTTTGGGAAGCTGGACCTCAGGACCCCTAGCTGGAGCCCAGGAGAATGGCTCACTAGGGGGCAGGGATTTATTGCAACCTGAGCAAGCCCACTTTACTGGGCAGCATGGCCAGCCCCACTTCAGAGGTGGGAGCAGATCTTCCAGAAGGGGCACCGCTGGGCTGGGCACGTCATGCAGCCAGCACGTGGCAGCAAGAATGGAAGCCAGAGCGTCTTGGCCCCAGGCAGAGGCCCTGAGCAGGAAGACAGAGCTGTTCCCGGCTCCAGTGACAGGCTTGCCATCTCTGATTACACTCAGAATGCTAACAGTGAACGAACATGGACTAGCTCACCGATCACCTCGGCCTTCTGAGGTGGACACTGCCATGTCATTCACAGACAAGGAAACGGAGGCTCAGAAGGTCCACGAGTAGAGATTAGAACCCAGGCTGTGTGGATGCAAGACCACACTTCACCCGAGTGTGGCTCTGCCCCTCACCTGCAGGTTATTCCCCTGCATGGAGCAAGCAGGAGACTGTAATGTCGCCAGGTGATGCCCTGGACACACACATGAGCGGGTGGGACAGGAGCAGAGTGGCCAACAATTTATAGAGAATAAGGGAAAGAAACAGCGAGCATGCTCATAAATCTTGCTGAATGGAGCACACCATTCCCAGTCCCGCTGCCAGGGACCCTCGAAGCACAGGCATCAGCCCAGGCCTCAGGAAGCCTGAAGGCCAGGGAATGGCAGAGGGGACAAAAACACGGGAGCGGCTGGCACGTCTTCCCAACAGACACACACAGATCCGGCCCACCCAGGAGGTAGCTGCCCACCACTGGCAAGCAGGTCAGAAGGGGCATGTTGTACCCATAGCTGAGGCCCAGGGCAAACATGAGGGCCAGCACTGAGGCTGAGCCGTCCAGCAGTAGAGGGAAGGAAGGGGACATGTCCAGGCTAGACATGGTCCCCAAGCACAGGAAAGACAGACAGGACTCTGGTCACATGCCCTGAACGCATTCTGCTCTGTCTTACCTCCGTAGGTCTTTAACCAAGCTGTTCCCTGCATGCCCTTCCCCATTGCTAAGTCCCAGGAGACAGGTGTGTATTTGACCTTCGCCAGAAAAGGCATCCATATGCCTCTGGCAGGACCGTGTCTCCCCTGCCTGTGAACCAATCTGCTGAAGTCCCCACTGTCGTGGTCCTCTCTCTCTGAGAACCAGAGGGTCTTGGCTTCTGTCACCTCTGTGAGGATACTAGACAACCCGGACACAGGAGAGCATGAAGTCCCACTGATTGCCGTCCACAGAGCACTTGGAGCTCCAGCCCGCACAGGGAAAGGAAGAAGAGCTGCTTCCCAGCACAGATCCCAGACCTGTGCAGGTCAGGCATGAGGTCCAGGCCCTCCCTGTCTTCTGGGTTCTATGAAGGCTCAGAGAGGAGAGCATCACTGCTCAGAGTCACGCGGCAAGCTGATGCCAAGGCAACGTAGAGCTGGGTCTTCTGGACCCACCAGCACTGTCCACTCTCCTCTCAAGAGAGTCTTGATGCACCTAAGGCTCACCAGGCTCTGCTACCCTGCACAGGGCCCAGCATCATCGAGAGGCCCACACCCTTGCTCTGCAGATGCGGTGGCACCAGCTGGTAGAAAACAGGGCACAGCGCCATTGAAGGTCCGGATCTGCACCCAGACTGCCCTGGCTCTAGACTCCTACACAACGTCCTACTGCCCACACCTAGCCTCCTTGTCCTTGACCCACCAGAGCATGTCCCTTTCTGCTTCGCAGGCATGTCTCTGGGCAGCAGCCTCCCAGAGGACAAGCAGAACAAGACACCAGGACAGGAGGGAGACACAGCACAGCAGGCCGCTGTGTGGGAGCTCACATGCAAGGGCAAGCCCTTTGACATGTGGTGACGTGGCGGGCTGGCGTGGCGCAGAGCAGAGCCGTGATGCGGGCGGCTCATGCAGGTGGGGGCTCCGGCTTACCCACACACTTCCTGTGTGCATTGAGGATAAAGCCCTCAGCACAGAGCACTGTGTGGTTGACACAGTAGAAGGATCCCAGGGTGTTCACACAGAACTGTCGCCGGCTACAATCGTGAGTGCCCATCAGGCACTCGTCTTGGTCTAGCGGCAGCCGTGGGAGGAAAACAGAAGGACTGTTAGAGAGGCTGGCTGCTGGGGGCATCCAGGGGCAGAAGGACGAAGGGGCTTCAGTGAGACGGCAGGGCCCTGAACTCAAACTGAGTCTGTGCGCCACTTCCCTAAGCAAGGACAGCTGGAGAGAGACTCGGTCACAGGGGACAGGAGCAGACTGCCTTCCATCCACACTCTGTTCACGCCCTGTGTCCACCAGCACTGAGAAGGGACGGCCAGCTCAAGGGCCTCTGGGTTCAGAGCAGCAGCATAAACCGAGGGCTGGGAATACCTCAGGCACAGGGCTGGGGCTGCCCCAAGGGCTCCAGTGGGCAGATTTCACGATGTTCAAGACAAACCCCGATTTTCAAAGGTTTTCTAAATTCTCAAATTGGCAAGTTGTTAATTTGTGTGAATCTTCCTAAAACAACAGTGTGGAGGAGGCCTCCTCCCTGGGGGCTGGGGGCTCTGTGCACCCTGACAAGCGCTTGTTTATAACCTCTGGCCCGCACCCCTCAGCTCTTCCTTTGACACTCCTGGAAGAAGGAACACTTAAAGGGAGGTCACAAGTGACAGGCCCTTGGCCCCAGGGCCCTCATGGGAGCAGGGCCTAAGAAGTCCTAATCCAGGAGGTCCTATCCTCTAAGATCAGAGCAGAGCTCAAAAGACACAGTGTTCTCGGGGCCTGCCCTGCCCCCACCATCAAAAAGGCTGCTCAACCTCCACAGCGCTGTGTGCCTTGGGCAGGAGCTCTGTCCTCTCTGGTTCAGAGATGGTTTCACCGTATCCAGTTCCAGCCCAGGCGGAAGGACCGGGCATGGAATGTGGTCTTCTGAACCTGTTCTGCCATACAAGAAGGGGTGAGGTCCTGGGACCACTCGGGTTGGTCCACACATCACTCACTGGAAGAGTCAATCACCTGGTGTCAGATCTAATGTTCTCAATGTACAATACAGAGGTACTGTCCCACAGGGGCCCTGTGGAGTTATGACCCCTACCTACACAGGGTCACTGGGTGAAAGGGATGTAGTTTTTAAAAAAATATTATTTATTTATTTTGAGAGAAAGAATGGGCTGCCAGGGCCTCTTGGCTACGATAGTAAACCAACTCCAGACACATGCGCATTTGTGGATCTGGCCTTATATGGGTCCTGGGAACCAAACCTGGGCCAGCAGGCTTTGCAAACAAGCACCTTGAATCGCTGAGCCGTCTCCCCAGCCCGGGGTGTGTTTTGTGGACCCTCTTGGTGTCTTGTGGCTGGCAAAGACAATTCAGGGTCACCAATTTTAGATGTGTAAGTCCACCTAGGCCCTCCTCTCCACTGAAGGCAAGCAGGAGGGAGCAAGACCATTTCTGAATGCTGCCTTTAACACAGCTGGGTATCGCTCCCTTCCCCTTCCCACTCAGGACGCGGGTCGCAAAGCAAACTGGACCATGCAGATGGGACCAAATCTCTCAGCACAGCGTTGAATGTACCCACAGCCCAGCCTGTGATCTCAGGCCCATCCCAACCCACTAGTCAGGATCACGAGGGAGTCTCTGGGTCCAGGGATCTTGAGGTGACTTGGGTGCGTGGCCACGTCTGAGAAGCACTGCCCAACCAGATAGGAGCCTGGACCCTGGATCTCTGCAGCAACATGGTGGGCCCACCCCAAGGGTTGGTGCACACTGCTGCGTGATGTCAGAGGAAACTGGCTGTTCTACTGGGACTCGGTCGTAGCAGCCAAACCTGAGTCTGAGGTCCTGATTCCCCACCACAAGCATAGGCAGGAAGATGGCCCAAGGTACTCACCCTCACAGGACACACCATCCGCCATGATGGCGTAGCCAGGGAAGCAGGAACACATGGCTGCACCCCCGACAATGCGGCACACTTGTCTGCAGGGCCCATTGTCTAGAGGAAAGTGCAATTGTCAGAGTCACAGGCCACAGCCTTGGCCACATGTCGCACCCATGGCTCTGAAATGCCAGGGAGGCAGAGACTGGACTCCTGTATCAGCTGGGGTTTTAGACAATTTTCTGCGTCTCTACCCAACTCCACTCAGATTCCCACCTGTCCCGAGTGACAGGGATGACCATGAGGAGAAGCAGAGAGGAAGAGGAATAAGGAAGGGGGAGAGCAACAGCAGAGGAACTTTCTAGGCAGTTCTAATATTACAGAACTGAGACAGAAAGCAGATGATCACACACAGGCGCTAAGCTCCCCTGGCATCTCCGCTACACCTGTGGGATCCTCACTCACCTTGGGTGGGCACGTCTCAACACCCCAAAGCAGAAGCACCACGTGGCAGGGTCTAGCTTGCATATTCTCAGAGTCATGGCCCACCACCCTCACAACCCAGACCCACTGTGGCCTAGGCGTCTCTATACAGGCCAACCCTCCACTCACCTTTGCAGGTGTTGGGCAGTGGCACAGGCAGCGGGATGGTGTTGGGGGGCAGCTGGACAGACTCGGACCTCGGTGCAGACTCCTGCTGAGCACCTGGGAGTGGGGCACCTCCATCTGTCACAGGCATAGCAGATGGCTCAGTCTCTCACCAAGCCTAGGGAACTCATTGGCACCACACTGGGCACGGACTGACGGCCTCAATGAACCTGTCTCCCATTCGCAGAGGAGGAAACTGAGGCTCGGGCTGTAGAGATACCTTGGGCAAGAACCATCTCAACGACACTGGAGCACAGCAGGGAAGGTCTGAATTAAAAGTGACTCCACCCTTCAGGGCTTGCTCACAGGGAGAAAGTCTGGGGTCTGAGCCTGTCCCCAAACAGCTCCAGGCAGACATTATGACTGGCCTGCAGAGGGAGCTCCAGAAAGTCTTCAGAATGCCCAGCAGGGGGCATCTGCTCCCTCTGGTATCCACCCAAGTGGGGCAGGAGGTGAAGAAGCGCAAGGAGGTGACTGATCCTCCAGGAGCAGAACAAGCGGCTCACCTGCGCGGCAGGTGCGGCCATCGTCCTGCAGCTGGAAGCCAGGAAAGCAGGCGCAGTGGTAGGAGCCCACAGTGTTGATGCACAGGTGTTGGCACAACTCCCCCGGGAGCAGCAGACACTCGTCCTGGTCATCTCCCGGCAGGCTATTGGGCAGCTCTGCCTCTGTGCCCAGCGTCAGGGCCTCCCGACTTGCCATCTCCGCCTCTGAAACTGGGGTGGGTGGTCAGTACTGGGGTCAGAGTCAGCTTGCCAAAGCCGGCGGCAAGCCCACAAGACCCAGTGATATAAATCTAGCATATGGTGAGGCGGGAAGGAGGGAGAGAGAGGAGTATGAATGAGTGGGCTGGTGGATGGATGGATGGATGGCAGGTGGATAGGTGGGTGGGTGAGTGGGTGGGTGGATGAGTGGGGACCTCCACTACTAAGAATGAACATGGGAGCTAGGTTTGAGCCTTTGTCATTTGAGTCCCTGCAGGAGTACAGGACCAGGCCCATGCAGAGGTTCTTGCTGAAGTGCTGAGCTGGGTTTCCACGCTTGACCTCGTGCCATCAGGGAGGATGTCCCCTGACAACAGCAAGGGTGCTGACCAAGGTTCCAGCAGGGTCTAAACTCTTGTTTGTTCTGGGCCCAACCCACATGCCCTGCAGAGCGCAGCCCCCGAGCTGGAGAGGGGCTCCTGGTGCAGGGCTACCACTGAAGGCTCTTTCCACAACCTTCACGGGAAGGCACAGGGCCAAGGCTTTGGGAAGGCCCGTAGCCCCAACAAGCTCTGTGCAGGCCTGAGGCCTCAGCCCTCCCTGCCAGCTGCAGGCAGCCAAGCCCGAGAATAGAATAGCTGCATGAAGTCACCTTCGAGGAACGTGTTTCATATGGACGGTGTTTGCATTAGGCCCTGGTCCAAAGAGCCCTGGCCTGGTGCCGACGGTTATGTCCCAGAGACGGAACACCGCAGGAGGGCAGAGACAAGCCAGATCACTGAGCACAGCAGGACACATCTCCAGGGGACCAGTTCAGCTCGCTGTCATCAACCATCCCCCCAGCACAGGGGAAGTGTGGGGGAGGTGTTGCCCACGTCACTGCCAGACCAGCCTGCCTCGGTTGCCTGCACTGCTGTGGTCCAGGTGACTCAGAGGCTCCTCACAGGACACTACGGTATCACTGTGGGTGGCTATGCAGACCCTGCCCACTTGTTCCCTCCTGTCCATTTCTGACCCCACACGAATTCCACCTTGAGTCGCTCTTGACATCAGTCCTCAGCTGCCCCTGGATGAGTGGGTGGGTGGGTGGGTGGGCAGGTAGGTGCGATGATGGGCCAGGTGAACAGACAGATGGATGGACAGGTGAGTGGGTGGGGTGGATGAGTAGACACAGTAGGGGATGAAGTAAGGAGTGGAAGAGAGATAGGAAGGGGATGGTGAAGTGGACGGATGGATGGATGGATGGATGGATGGAGGAACAGCTACAAGATGGAGGGACGGCTGGGTAGAAGAATGGTGAACAGATGGGGGAAGTGGACGGGTTGGGAGGGGATGGTGGTCATGGTGATCAGTAATGAGACTGCTCTGTGAGCATGAACTGGGCAGAGTGGCCAGTGGTCACAGAAGTCTGTGTAGAACAAAGTTTGGACCTCAAGTCACAGACGATGGACCAGGGGCCCTGTGATGGTTAGATTTTGTTGTCAACTTGATCTTTTTAATTATCTTGGGTGGATCTCTGAGGATGTTTACAGGAAGGCAGCTTCTCAGTAGGAGGCAGGATGTAAAGCTCAAAGAAGCTAGAAGTAGACATCCTTTCCTGTGGGGGCAGTGCAGGAAGGAAATTCCAGAGACTCAGGAAGCCATTAAGTCTGGGGAAGGGTTGTAAGACCCCACCCTAAGCCTATAGAAAGGAGAAGAAATTCTCTTTGGCCCCTCCTGCCTGTTTGCTGTTCTGTGTATGTGTTGTTGGTGATGGGTTTCTCTCTCTGCCTGGACCTGTGAAAGGAGGGCAGCCTCTTTTGCATTCTGGAACTTCCCCTGTATCTATAGCTACAAATAATAAATCATTTTCTCCTATACACTGTGCCTGGTTTGAAGATTCATCCCAGCACTGTATGGCCGACTGCGAAGACCCCCCCCCCAAGAGGCCTTGGCTCAGAGCCCCAACTGTCTTCACTCAACTGCTTCCACCTGGGGAGGCAGCACCTACCTCTGCGTGGGGCAGCTTCGGGTTCTGGTGGCCGACGGACCTCGGGCACAATGAGGGGCTCCTCATCCTCACAGCAGGAGAGCATGACGTGGTTGCAGGGGTAGCCCAGGTTGGGGTTGGACTCACACGACTGGCCCTCGGCCCGCACACGGAGTCCCAGGCTACAGCAGTCACAGCATTGCTGGGGAGAGACTTAGCCGTCAGGGCCAGCAGGACTTGAGCAGCTGCCCGGGGCTGGGTAGACGACTTGGAAGCGTCCCCTTGGGTTCTCCCTTGCCTTCTTGGAGCATGCGTGTGTGTTGGGGGCTCTTAGCCATGTCAGATGAAGGGGACCTGCAGACAGAAGCTCCTGGCAGAAAGAGGCCTGGATCCAAGATGATGTGTAGGCCCATCTCAGCCTATCTCCACAGAGAAATCTGCTTTCATATCTAAAGCTATGGTGGTAGCCTGGCCACGATAATAGTCTCCTTATCAATCATGCTTCTCTGTGTTTTCTGCCTTTGCAACTGGTCACTCCAGGTCCCCTTGCTAAGAAAGCCAGGGCAGGTCCTACTCCTGGTTGTGCCTGATGACTTGCTTGGACCATGAGAATGAGGCAGAAGTCACCGTCTGCTGGTTTCGTGTGATGCAATAGTCTGAATTTGTAACGTGCCCCCCAGGGCCTATGTGCTGGCAGCTTGGTCCTCAGCTTGGCACTACTGAAAAGTGGTGGACCTTTAAGAGGTGGGGCCTGGTGGAGTGTTAGGTCACTGAGGACATGCCTTTGACAGGGATTGTGTGACAGTCTCTTCCTCTCTTTTGGCTTCCTGGTCACCATGAAGTGAGCAACCAGTCCACTATGTCCTCCCTGCCACCTTATGCTGCCTGACCACAGGCCCAAAGGCAAGTGACCACAGACGAAAACCTCCTAAAGTGGGAACCAAAATAGACCTTTCCTCTTCATAGGAGACTTGTCTCAGGTGTCTATAGAGTGACCGGAAAGCTGGCAGGTGCTCCCAGTCTCTTTCCTGGAGCATTACTCAGCCACTCTCTGAACAAGGCCAAGCCACTGTGGGAGTGTCCACAGGGAACAGAAACAAGCTGAGGCCTGCAGAGATCCATCAGCTGGTGGCAATCACACAAGTCCAGCCAGGCCCAGGTGAGCACGCCATGGCCTCGTGGGTGCTGATGGTGGTGTGGGGCTACCGTCGGTGGCTTTCTTATGCTAATGTGCACACAACCCACCACTGAAGACCAGGGCTACTCAGCGCAAGCTCCCAGCACTGATGCTGGTCTAGACCCCAGGACGTGGATTCTAAGCCCATTTCATGGATAGAGAAGCAGAAGCTGAGAGAAGGGATAAACGTAGCCACAGAGATGGGACCCTACACCTGCCTGCCTCTACTATCGGGGTTTCTGTCTCTGCCTGAGCTTGTGTAGCAACGGGTACCCAGAGGCAACAAACCGATGTTGGCAGGAGCTTGCATCCCTGTCCCTGGTGGCTGTGAGCTGCTAGCTCTTCCAGCCTCTGGCACACAGTAAGACAAAAAAGAAGTGTCCTCCGGATTTCCACTGATACTCAACAGCCAGCACGCAACTCAGCACACAAAGTGACCTCCTTCTAAAAGCCATCTTCAGGCCCACCATCCCTGATTCGCTCGTCCTCACTTGCCTCCCTCACCTGCCCACAGCAGAGCCCACACACGTGGGGATCTGCACACCCTTTGCACCTCAGTAGAACAAAACCGCAACTTATTAGTTTCTTTTGAAACTGCTCCTGGACCTGGTGTCCGCCCTGCTCAAGGGACCAGACCCTCCCTCGTCACAGCCACAATTGCCACAGGTAGAACTTGCCTTGTACAGGGAGACGCCACAGGTGTCATTGTCTTCAGCCCCACAGGACTCACCCTCCTTGGCCCCCATGACACCAGCCACACAGCTCTTCTCCTTCAGGTAGGACGTGCAGCATTGCTTCTGGGCCGTCCTGCAATGGGAGACCACCTCAGCACCCACACCCGCACGTCTTCCTTCAGGAGGGTAGTGGTCCTCATGTCAAAGAGGGGAGACAGAAGAGCTCGAAGAAGGGAAGTCCCCATCCAAAGCCCACGGCAAGCCAGGCCAGTGCTGGTGGCAGGGCAGGCCACATGGGTCTGTTCTGTGGCTTAACGAAGAAGACTTGGACTTGGGTCCAGAGCTCTGTCCCTGACGCAGAAGGGGCTGTCATTCGGAGTCCCGCTGCCAGGCCTGAACAAGATGGGGCAGTAGCCTCCGTGTCCCTGGTCCTTGCCTGTCCCTCTCTGCAGAGGTACCCTGGGGCACAAATGGCTGAACCAGAGCAGCAAGGCAGCAGGGGTTGTGGAAGGTGGGACTCAGCCCCTCTTGGGAGGGGCACGGCCAGAGAATGGGCGGAGTTCCCAGTCTCCAGAGGGCTGCCAAGTACGCACTATGGTGCTGAGCTCAGAACTCGGGGCGTCTGAATGGAGCACGTTCTAATTACTCAGCAGCCCCAAACTGGTGGGATGGCAAAAAGGAAAGGGAATGAATGAGGTCAGAATTTAAATGTCTGTCAAGAAGGCAGAGGTTTAATCCTGCACAGCTCACAGGCAGCAGGGCCTTGTCCCTTCCCTCTGGTCACCCTTGTGCACCTGGAGTCCAGAACGATCAGAGGTCAGGGAAGACGAAGGCAGGCAGCTGCCTCAGGCCACCTCACCTGCACACATCACCCTCGGCGCCGCTCTCAGGGATCTCCAAGCACTCATCGCTCTCAATGGCCCACTGTTGGCCAGCTGCACAGCAGGACTCGATCAGGTCCTTGGTAGAGCCTGTAGGTGGCAGCAGGGAGGCGTGACTGGATATCTAAGGCCAGTCCGGATGCTGAGTCCAGGGCAGGGGAGCCTCTCACTGCTGCTATGAACCCAGCTTCCAGCCACAGCCAGCTCAGTTCTCCCACGGGGTGGGACAGGGGAGTGGGCAGCCAACAACTGGCTCCAAGGGCACAGCTGGGAGGGCACCCGCTGTGGAGCCCAGAAGACCAGGCTTGCACACGCTGTAGCTAAACCAGCTTCTTGGACACTGCAGCTCCCGAGCTGTGTCTCTTAAAACCACCAGGGTCCCGACTCAGACTTACTTCTGAGGAGCCTGAGCCAAGCTGCCAAGACAGGAGCCGCCGCAGGGACACAGGGGAGAAAGTGATGGGAGAGCGGAGAAGTTGGGTGAGAGAACTTTACAAGTTCACGTTGCCAGGGCGGGTATGTGGCTTGGTGACGGTGCACCTGCCAGGCCCGGCAAGGCCCAGGGCTCCGTGCCCATCACAAAACAAAACAAAAATCACTCCTTCACGGTTTCTATGCAGCAGAGAGCTTTATGGACAGAAACAATAGAATAGCTAGCTACCCAATGAAGAGCTATTTTTGAAATGTCTAAAACAAACAAGCAAGTCATGATAAATTCCCGAAACAAACAAAAAAATCAACATCAAAATAAAATACCTAGTAAGCCAGAAAAAATGAAAGTAATAACCACTATGCTCTGGGGACAAGGGGCGGGCATGGTGACACAGCACCACACACCAATGTCAGGCAAGTAAAGCACTCTGACCCCAAAGCTCTGCCTCAGGAGTCCCCCCAAGGAAGTCCTTGCCCAGCATGAGTCCAAGCAGCGTTAGCTGTGGAGAGGGCTGGAAGAAGCCTGGGTGCCAATCATGAGGGGTGTGGTGCAATAAAAGTTGGGGGTGTCCTACAGAGAATGCTGCAAGCAGTCAAAAACAAGACTAGCCGGGTGTGGTGTGCACGCCTTTAATCCCAGCACTGGAGGCAGAGGTAAGAGGATCATCGTGAGTTTGAGCCCTCCCTGAGACTACAGAGTGAATTCCAGACCAGCCTGAGCTAGAGCGAGACCCTACTTCAAAACAACACAAAAGAAATGAGACCAAATGGATGCACAGCAACATGAGGCCAGACACATGCCCACAGTGGCACGGATGGGCATCGGTGGGTGTGAGGCACCTCGAAGGAGCGAGATCGGTTTACAAATGAAAAATTCTGCACCCAGACAGCTTGGGTTTAAGCCCAGGTCTGCAAGATGTGTGTGCATGCCGAGCACAAAATAGACACATTGTGCAGGAACACATGAAAAGACAAAAAATGCAACTGGAATTGCTGCCCATGGGGGTGACAGTGTGGATGGGAAGGGAGAGGGATGAATGGATAAAATGCATGAATAAAACAAGAAAGCTTCTGAAAGGGCTAGGAAACAATAAACAGAATTTCCCAAGCCTTCGCCTTCAGCCTCTGAGCAGAGAGGGACATTCCCAGGCCAAGCCCATGCGGAACGCTGCAGGGACAGACAGGCAGAGGGTCAGCAGGGATGAGGAAGTAGCTCTGAGTCTCACAGATTCACATCTCAGCTCTACCACTGACGGCTGCTTCTTCCCCCGGACACAGTTCTCTCTGCCTGGGAACCAAAGGGTTGAACAGGTGGGAAGCAGCTGGTGCTGTTCCAGAGAGAGCGAGATCTGCGCCCCAAGGAGTCCCGGCAGTGATGCTATTCTAGAGAGAGCGAGACCCCGTTAAAGACCTGGGCTTCATCCTCTTAGTGGGCAAGGCATTACGATTTCTTGTTTCAGCGCCTCTTTGGAAAATGTTAATTGTTAATGAATATAGCAGTATATTTTATTTGAAATACCACGTGTGTTTACCTCTGAATAAGAGATTCAATTCCTGAAAGATGTAAATTCTCTTCTACTTAATCCACAACTTCAGTACAATTACAGCCAAAGACCCAATTGAATTGACCAGGATGATTTTAAAACGCGTGTAGAAGGTCAGGCCTGGGGGCACAGGCCTAAATGTCTAACTGCTCAGGAGGCAGGCAGAAGGAGTACAAGTTCAAGACCAGCAAGGGCAATTTCGTGACACCCTGTCTCAAAATGAAAAGCTCAAAGGGGAGACTTGCTTGGCATGCACAAGGCCTTGGGTTCAATCCTCAGCACCAAAAATAAATAACAATTATAAATAATATACAAATACAACGTGAATGCACATACGAAGAAATGCTTACAAATATCCAAGGAAAAATATATAAAGAAGAGGGCTGGGGAGATATCTCAGTTTGTAAAGTGCTTGCCTCGCAACCTTGAGGACCAGAGTTCAGTCCCTAGAACTCGTTTTAAAAAAGCCAACAGGATCCCTTGCCACAAGGACTAATACAGACAGCCCACGGTGGAGGATATCCAACTGATCAGGGATGGGGAGGGGGGGAATTCGGGAATTCGGGATAACAACTCATGGTTTGCCCACTAAATAATGTAACTCATTATGGACAATAAATATATATTTAAAAAAAAAAGCCAAGCATGTTGTCATTCACCTGTAACCCCAGCACTGGGGAGGTGGTGACAGGTGAAACCCTAGGGCTCCCAGCCAGCCAGCCCAACGTATTGGCAAGTTCCAGTAGTCTGCTCAAAACAGAAAGGACCCTCCTACCCTAGACGCAAAAATGAACTCTAAATTTATAAAGGCAAAACACTAAGGAAATAATTTTAGGATGAGAGCCTTCTTTGGAAGTAAAATCCATACACAGAAAGGAAACCTTTACACAGCTCACTCTACAAAAGTGCACAAGCCAGACATGGAGGCACAGACCTATCCATCAGGCAGCTTGACGCTGAGGCAGGAGGACCATGAGTTTGAGGCCATCCTGGACAGAGAGAGGAGAGAGAGAGAGAGAGAGAGAGAGAGAGAGAGAGAGAGAGAGAGAGATCGTGACTCAAACAGAAAAACACACACCACGTGTATGACAGAGGATGCACACTGATCTACTTCAGAGATTGTCGTCACTCTTTTGTCTCAGGTTTTATCATCATGCCAGACCTTCCTGTGCATTTGTGAGGTTCTTTCCTTCTGTGTTGTTTCCCGTTCTGCCATGTCTCTATGAGGGAGGGCCCCTACCTACCGTGTCTAACCCCATCCACCCATCCACGTCTTCCTGGCCTATGGTGAATTTGGTAAGTCAGTGAGCCCCAAAAGTTGAAAACCACTGTGTTAGCAGGCTGGATCAATGCAGACCACTTGCTCCCAACCTGGTCCAGGACTCAGCACTGTCTCCACCTGCCCAATGCCACGGAGTCAGAACTAGAGTCTGTGTGGCCACTGGAAGAGACAGTGACACCATTCTTCTCATTACACTCTGGGCATGTGAGCCTCTCCCCTCACTTAAATACCTCACTCCACCTGTCAGTTTGCTCTCTCTGTGTGTAGCCAGACACAGTCTCAGTCACTATGACAAAATACCTGAGGATAAACAAATCGAAAGAAGGAAAGGCTTAACTTTTACTTAGTTTCATAGTTTTCAATCCATGGAAAGCTGGCTCCATTGCTTTGGGCCAGAGGTGAGGCAGAAAGCCGTGACTGAGGAAATATGGCAGAGCGAAGTGACTCAGCTCATAGCTCAAAGGAGGCAGACAGGATGGGGCCAAGGACAGGGCATGCCTCTGGGGACCTACATCCCCCAACCGGTCTCCATCTCCCAGCAAGGCTGTCAAAGCATGACTCCATGGGTGGACCCCTCAGGATCGCATCACTTCTAAATGGCCCATCCTCTGGGGACCAGACTTTAACAGCAACCTTGGAGGAAGCACTTTGTATCCAAACATAACACACAACATTCCTTCTTTTATAGCCCCAAATCCTCCCTTTTCCAAGATCGCCTCGTGAAGATCAGCAGACTGTACCAGATCCCGGGGTCCTGGCCAGGCGACAGTGATGGATGCCAGAGTGAGATGACAGCCACAGCCAAGCTGTACCCAGTGCTGGATCGGCCAGGCCAGGCCAAGCATTCAAAGACTCGACTAATGAGAGGGAGTACAGTACCGTTATCAGTCCCCTTCTCTGAGGAAGTGGGGTTGGAAGTCCCAGCCTCACTTTCTCCTCTGCCCGTCCCCGCCCCCAGACCTCGGCTTCCCCAGCCTGGTGGCGCAGGCGTCCTGAAACAGCCGATCTGAGGTGCTTTCCCATGGACTCGGTGCTGCTCTCTCCTTGATCCCAGGCCAGATTTCAGCCTGTGCCCACAGCAGACTTCCCATCACTCTCTTGGCCTTCGCCACCCAGGCTTCCCTCCTTCAAAGTAGTTTAGGGACTGTAGCCTCGTGCTGGGAGGGCCACCCACTGGGAGCATAATGGGGACTGGGTCTCAAGCCAATGTGGAGTTACCATCCGGGAGTGGGAGGCAGGCCACAGAGAACCCCACCCCAGAGTCTCCCCTGGGTTTCCCTCCCTGATCCCAATATCCTTCTCTCTCTCTCTCTCTCTCTCTCTCTCTCTCTCTCTCTGCTGATCTTACTCCAGACCTGCACAGCCCACCTTGGGGGCTTCTCCTCGGTGTCACCCTGGCTCTCCCAATCTTGGCTCCCAGGCCACCTGGCCTTGGCCTTCCTCTGCCTCCAGCCACTAGGAAGTACATGCAGCTGGCAAGAGAAGCAATGCTGAGAGCTCCTCCCGCCCACACCCACACCAGCTTCCCAAGGCCGGAATCTGTCAGCCCCTGGAGCTTCCTAAACCAGCACTTCTGCAGATCATCCTGAGACAGAGCCATTGATCCACCCCATCACTCTGCCCCACCTCCTGGTCCTCTGCTCTGCCTCTAGCCACCTTCACTTCAGTGCCAGACTGGCTGCCCACACACCTCAACCTGATGGGGTCCCCGCCCCATGCTCATCCACCTCATTTCCTCACACACAGTGGCCACCTTCCTGACCTCATTCCTTTTCTGACTTCTTCCCGTCCCCTCTCCACTCGGTCCTTGAACTCCTCAGCTCCTTCCTGCCTCAGGGCCTTTGCACTTGCTGTGCTGTCTGTCCAGAATCTACCAACTCTCCTCTTGCCTTGCCCCGGCCCTACTCTCAACCAGTCTGGCTTCTCTCTTTGCAGACCACATCTCTTTGGAGGAGGTCTCCCTGGCCTTTGTGTACCCTAAACCCCATCACATCACCCCACTTTAGGTACCTCATAATGTCTTGGCCTTGACTGGCCTTGAATCACCCTGAGAAACCTTGGGGTTCTAAGATGCCACAGGAAAGCCACCACAGGTCAAGTGCCCGTCCGTGGGATGACACCAAATACTTCACAGGACAGCTTAGACTCCTGCCCCAGTGCTCACCCCGTGCTCACCCCTGGTTCGTGCTGGGAATGTCACTCTCCTGACACACGCCTGGCAAAAGCCACTGAGCCTTATGGGACATCCAAATGGGACGCCCTGCCTCTTGGGCAGGACAACTGACTGACTCCTCTGGCTTCACTCACACTGTACAGTAGACTCCTGTCAGGTGACAAACCTCTTCCAACAGCAGCCTGGGAGGGTCTCAAGGCAAGAATGGGTTAGGATCATCTCTAGGCTGCAGTGTCCAGCGCAGACCAGGACATCACGACCGTGTGGATGGAGGGTCAGGCCCTCTGTGCTCGCTGTCACTTAAAGCTAATGGCTCAGCTGCTCACTACTCAACTCCCAGGACCCATGAGTTCAAGGTTGCAGCCCACAGCACAGCAGGACACAAACTTCACGGTGCCCGCGAGCTGTGGCTCTTGCTGAGGCAAGATAGAAAGATAGAAAGAGGAAACTTATAGGGACATGGGAAGGGAAAGGAGACTGCCCTTGGGGGACTGGGCGATACAGCAGAATTCCAGCGCCATTAACGTCTGCTCTGAAAACTGCTGACATAAAGATAATATTCTTGTCATATACACATAGTCTGTGTTAAAATAGCAACGGACCATGCAGGGATTTCTTTCCTTTCCAAGGCATTTTCTAGGAATCACAAACAAGAATGCTGACTGCTTGCAGAAAAGATCTCCAACCATCCTTCATTCCTGTGATCTAGAATTTTCCAGGATCAACTATAATCCTGCCAGGCACCCTCAGGAAACACCCTGTGATCTCATTTAGGCATCTTAACCATCCTCTGAAGATAAAAGCTGCAGAACCCTCTATGTGACTCTTGTCAAGATAATGCAGTATTTCTCCTTGAGAAGTCCGCACCCATGGCCTTTTCTTTTGAGCACCCATTTTTTTTTATCCCTCATGCTTAAAGTCTATTTTAAAAATGTCTTTGAGTGGTGGCGCATGCCTTAATCCCAGCACTCGGGAGGCAGAGGTAGGAGGATCGCCGTGAGTTCAAGGCCACCCTGAGACTACGTAGTGAACTCCAGGTCAGCCTGGACTAGAGCGAGACCCTACCTAGAAAAACTAAAAAAAAAAAATGTCTTTTATAAATCCAAGTCAGCTTTACCCTGTCTAGACCTGAAATTCTTTTCTGCATCAGAGTCACAAATCCTGGATTTTGCCTGAGTTGAAGTCCCTAAAAGATTCAGAGACCTCGTCAGGCTGCAGAGGGTGACAGAGTAGAGCTGTGCCTTCTTCCCTGTCTGTCCCCTTTGACACAACCAGGGGTCATAGAAAGAAACATAGGCAATGCCAATAGCATCTGGTGAATGCAGCATCCAGCAAGCCACCCAATGTCTGGGGACTGGGGCAAGTCACCTGTCCCCTGTCCCTGTTCAACTACCCGTAAAATGAACCAGTAATTTACGCACACGCATTTCACATAGTGGGAAGCTGAGGGGATTCAGTATGTGGTTAAGAAAAAGCATTTCTGGTTCCTCCAGCACACACAGGGTGCTTGTCGGCTCTTTTCTGAAGGAACACGTAGGACAGGACAATCACCCTTCCTGCAACGCACACTGCTTTCTGCTTCCCTTGGGTCAGTCGCAGGCCTCCGAGGTCCTGCAGGGTTGCAACTTCCTCACCTGCCCATTGCTCAAAGACGCTGGGAAGGAAGGTATAGCCCTGGCCTGGAGGCCTTCCAGACACCGAGGGGGCTGTGACATTGTCTGGCATTATCCCAGCTCTGGAAGGCTCTGCGATGGTCTACTTGACACAGGCAGACTCCAGGGCCCTGTCAAGAGAGCGGGTAGGGTCCCTGGCCCACTCAGCAGGAGCTTACCTCTCCCAGCCCTGGCTGGCAGAGAGAAGAGACCCACTCTGGAGAAACCGTCTATGTGCTGAAGTGAAGATGTGCAGCAAGTTCATTCAGGCAAATGAGAAATAGGTGCCTGGGGTCCCCAGGCCCACTCACCATGGCCCCATGCTGGAAATACCAGGATCCCATCGCAGGAGGAAGTGCCTCTAGACCACAGCGAGACTGCAAGATGCCAAGGACTGTGCTAGAAGCACAGAAGTGACATGCGCAAATCTCACGCACACAGGACTGGGGAAAGGAACCGGTCACAGGTGAAAGCAAAAGAGTATGGGAAAAGGTAATGTGACTAGAAAATTCCTGGATGAAAACTGAAGCCCGAGACTGAAATAGGACA
>PVHP010025729.1:0-25268 GCA_004024765.1 Zapus hudsonius | reverse complement strand
GATCAGGGGTGGGGAGGGGGGGAATTGGGGAAGTCGGGATAACAACGCATGGTTTGCCCACTAAATAATGTAACTCATTATGGACAATAAATACTAAATTAAAAAAAAAAAAAAGAAATCTTACCCAAAGTTCAAAGCCAACCTCAAATCCTACCTCTTTTTTGTTTTATTTTGTCTTGTTTTGTTTTTAAAGCAGGGTCTTATATAGTCGACTGGCCTAGACTTCCATTTATAGCCCAGATTAGTGTAAAACTCACAATCCTCCCTCAACCTTCCATGTGCTGCAATTATAGGTGTGGACCACAATGTCTACCTCTTCTACAATGCCAGGGAATTCCCTCCTCTTTCTGTGAATTCTTAAAGCTTTCCCTACTAATCAAATAAATGTCTTTAACTACCACTACCTTTGCTCTTCACTCACCTTCTCAAATATCCTCTTGAATGTCACTACTTTAATTCCTCTGAAAATATTCAATTCCCATTCTTTAAAAATACAAGCAAAAAAAAAATCTTCTCTAAACCTTACATCACCCTATGCCTGACTTACACAATTCTCATTTTCAAAGAATCCCTATAGCTCTGTTTCTTCATCTCTGTTTTTCTTCAACCTACTGTCCTCTGGATTTTTCCTTGACACTACAATGACCTGGTGTGATGGTGAGATTTTGTTGTCAACCTGATCTTTTTAATTATCTTGGGTGGGTCTCCGAGGATGTTAACAGAAAGGCAGCCCTCTCAGTAGGGGACAGGATGTAAGGAAGCTCAGGGAGGTTAGAAATTAACATCCCTTCCTGTGTGGGCAGTGCAAGGAAGGAAGTTTCAGAGACTCAGGAAGCCAACAAGTCTGAGAAAGGATTCAAAGACACTGCCCTAAAGCTATATGAAGGAGAAGGAAATTTCTCTCCCTTTGCTCCCTGACTGTTTGCTGTTCTGTATGTGTGGTATTGGTAATGGGTTTCTCTCTCGGCTTGGACCTGTGAAGGGGAGCCAGCCTCTTTTACTATTATGGAACTTCCCCTGGATCTGTAGCTTCAATAAATCCTTTCCTCCCATAACTGTGCCTGGTTTGGAGATTAATCCTGGTGGTGTGTGGCTGACTATGAAACCTGGTAATTTTATAATGTAATGCCAACATTTCCAAAACCTGGGAGTCACTCTTGATTTTTTCATTTATTTGATTACCAGCACCTAAAAACAATTATCACTTTTATTACCTTTCTGTCTCCTGAATTCAACTCCTCCACTCTCACCATTGCATTATTCTATGTGATTACTAAATGACTTTCCCTACAATGATGGATCAAAAGATTCAATTCAATTCTCTTTCACATTATTACTAGAAAAATCCACTGAAAGTGAAAAACTAACTGGATGTGGTGGCACAGATGTATAATTCCAGCACTTGGGAAGTAGAGGCAAGAAGATCAAAAGTTCAAAGTCAACCTCGCTACAGTTTATGGCCAGCCCAGGATACACGAGACCATTGAAAACAAACAAACAAAAACACATGAGCTGGAGAGATTGGTCAGTGGTTAAAGAAACTTGCTTGTAAAGCCTGCAAGCCCAGGTTCAATTCTCTAGTACCCACATAAAGCCCAATGCACAAAGTGGCTCATGCATCTAGTTTATTTGCATAGGTCGGCAGCCCTGGTGTGCCCGTTCATATTCTCTCTGTCTCCTCTCTCTCTCTCTCTCTCTCTGTATGCCTATTTTTCTCTGCTTCTCTCTAAATAAATATTTTTGTAAACTACAAAGGAAGAAAAGAAAATGAAAGCCTGTCCATGTTTCTTCCCTTCCAGTATATATTTAAAACCAATTCCCTAAATTCAAATTCTTCACCACATCATAATCTGAGTCTTGCATCTTTCTCCAGTCTAAACTCTGCCAGCTTTAAATTCCAATTGTATGAAGCTTCTTGTTCTTTAGACATCCAAGATGTGTTCTGTCTCCATGCTTTTAAAAATGGTATTTCGTTACTTGAAAAATTCTAACTTTGTTAGCCTCGCACATTCTTACTCATCATACAAAGCCACGCTCAGCTGTCTGTCTTTGAAGTACTCCTTTGATAACTACTCCCTCCTGTCCTGCTTCTCTACCTTTTATACTTTTCATGGCAACTGAATGAATCCTATGAAACTGCAATGCTCAACCCTTTCTACCTATGAAAGTGACAATTTCTTATGGTTCCATCTAATCAAATCATACCACATGTCAGCCTTCTAATCACAGTCTCTGAGAGTAAAAACTATATCATTCACCCTGGCCTCACAATTCCTGGCACAACATAGATGTTTAATAAATATTTGTGAGCCGGGCGTGGTGGCACACACCTTTAATCCCAGCACCCAGGAGGCAGAGGTAGGAGGATCATCATGAGTTCAAGGCCACCCTGAGACTACACAGTGAATTCCAGGTCAGCCTGGGCTAGAGTGAGACCTACCTCGAAAAACCAAAAAAAAAAAAAAGTATTTGTGGAACCAAAGTGAATATAAAAAGATATTTTATTGATATTTAAAATATCTAACCAGTTTATGGGATCTAGGTAATTACAATCTTTTTTAAAGTTTTTTTTTTGAACATTTGGGTGTGTCTTTTTTTAATATTTTATTTATTTATTCATTTTTCAAGCAGAGAGATACAGATGAGAGAGAGAGAGAGAGAGAACCAGGGCCACCACCTTGTGGGTCTGGTTTATGTGGGTCCTGGGGAATTGAACCCAGGGTCTTAGGCACTGGAGGCAAGTGCCTTAACCGATGAGCCATCTCTCCAACCCCCAGTAATTACAATCTTGATCTGAATAATTCTTTATATTAACTTTCCTGATAGCATTTCATTGTATAGATACAATGTTAGTACAAATAACTGCATGTTTATTGACATATTTCTTTTATTTCAAATCAGTTTAAAGTGCTGAAATGATACCTGTAGCTCCTTTGTTTCTTGAAGTTTTCTTTTTTCAGCTTGTTCAAACTTTTCTTTCCATAATCTTTCCAAAAACAAAATAATGAAAGGTAAGAAAGAAAAATTAGTGAAGATTAGGGAACTATCTAGCAGGATTTAAAATAGAATAGTCTGTAGGCAGGCTGCTCTATTCATATGGAAGGTAATGGGAAAGATTCAGTATTTTCTGAAGGTCCTTCCCAGTCCTAGATTCCACAATACATGTAACATTTAACGTATTGGTTTGTTCACCTTTGCATTTCCACCATGTCTCTCTCCTGTTGATGCAGTTTCATTCTTAAGGATGTGATTTCTTGTCGACAAAGCCTGTATCGTTCAGGGTCAATATTCCAGTTGTTTCTCTGAGCAGCCTTTAACTTTTCAATTTCTGCTTTCAGTTCTACAGATTTGTAAAATGATGTATGTTACATAATAATTTCCAAGGTAGGCAAAATCCTTCAATCTTCTATTACAGTTAATATACTACTAAATAAATACTACTACTAAATAAAGAATAGGGGCTTCTGGGGCTGGAGAGATGGCTCAGCGGTTAAGGCACTTGCCTCCAGTGCCTAAGGCCCCGGGTTCAAGTCCCCAGGACCCACATAAGCCAGACCCACAAAGTGGTGGCCCTGGTGCGCTCGCTCTCTCTCTCTCTCTCTCTCTCTCTCTCACTCACTCTCTCTCTCTGTTTGAAAATAAATAAAGTATTTAAAAAAATAGGGGCTTCTGGTTAAGATGGCAGAATAAGAGCCCCACTAGAACATCCTGGGGAAAAGGAAGACTCAAAAGGCAAGAAGTCCAGGTGGAAACCTTTCTCTTCTACCTCACCATGAGGAGGAATTAAAGAATGTACCACATCTGACAAGGTCTATGATTTACACACATATGTTTATGAATAAACACATATGATTTAAACATTAAAAAATTTAAAAATAAAGAATAGGAAAAGCAACCTGACTTACATGATCTGTAAACTTCTATGAAGACTTAATCTAAAAGTATTCCCATATTAATGAATTCCCCCCCCCCCTTCATGATCGTGAAATGCTGTTTGCCCAGAGCATAGGCAAAGAGAAAACAGCATGCATCAAGGGAATTTTCCAGGAAGCACTGCTCACAAAGACACACAGGACAAAGATCAGAAAAATTCAAGCTGGAATTCAGAAAGCTTGCTTTTAGTCAGAGCAATCATATCTGTAAACAGAGGCCCAGAGAGAAAGGATGGACTGATTCTTCTCTACTTCCAATCTCTGAAGTATCTACCACCTTTGGCTGCTAAAAAGAACCAGAGGACAAAGGTATGAAAAATTGGCAGTTCCACATAATCAAGATTTCTTGTAGTATTAAAGTCATTGGGCTGATGCTCCCTGGTGGTCTAGTAGTAAGAATTGGATGTTCTCACCAAATAGCCTTGGAATGAATGAACTAAAAAAAGTAGAACTAATAAATAGAATAATTGATGAAAAAAGCATTAAGAGAAAAATAATAAAATAAGTAACTTCATTGTTATATTGCTGTACACATTTATGGCTAAGTCTGAAAAAAATTTTAAATATTTTTATTTATTTATTTGCATGCAGAGAGAGAGAAAGAATGGGCATACCAGGGCCTCTGGCCATTGCAAACTCCAGATTCACGTGCCACTTTGGGCATCTAGCTTTATGTGGATACTGGGGAATCAAACCCAGACAAGCAGCTTTTCAAACAAGTGCCTTTAATGCTGAGCCATCTCCCAAACCCTAGAAAATTTGATTGATGCTTGTTTTCCCTTTGCTTGTGCTGTTTTCTAGTCTTTTTCTAATTGCTTGCCCCTGACTACAGGCTCTCTTTCTCATTGCCCTGCCTATCTTCCTCCAGTGTTGTAAAACTTATGACCAGATCTACTAATAAAAAAGTATGACAAAGTATCAAGATAGGAACTATAAGCAAGTCTGAACAGTGGAAAATAATATTTTTTAATACAAGAAAATACTTACCTCTGATCAACTTAGCATTCATGTCTTCATTTACTTTGGCAATATTGACTATCAAACGAGCTTGGTTGGCATATCTAAGTGTGCTTAACGTTTCTTCTATGTTGCAGGCAGCAGGACTGATTGTGGCTATCATTGCTGTTTTTGAATTTCCACCCAGGCTTTCTTTTAATAGCCTTCAAGGAAGGGATGAGGAAGAATCATAATTATACTTTGCTTCTATCACAGCCTAATAACAATAATTATCTAGAAAACACAAACAAACTAATAAGGCATGTAATATAGTATGATACATTTCACTCAAATATTACTTAAAATCTTTTTGGTATCTGTAGCTATTTGTTTTTTATTATTATTTATTTTCTGTAGATATTTTTAGATGTTATAAACACTTTAGTTTTTCTTATGCTTTCTGTACAGTTTCATGGGACAATAATCTGTGCACATTTTTAAAGTGTAGTTAGCCATCAACTATTTAGTAAGCGACGTCCCCACTTTCTAGATGGTGAGCTACTAAAAAAGAGACTTGTGTCTTGGTCATCTTTTTATTCCCAGTGCTACGGCCTTCAGGAGTAGGTTCTAATGATAGAACATATAAACAAAAATTCTTTATTGTACTATGTGCAAAAGCTTTATTCTAGAGACAAAAAGAACATATGAAATTTAAAATATACATTTTATTAGTGCAAGACAATTTCACTATTCCTAACTTTCTAAAGGCACTTAAAAAATTAGATTTTCTCTTATAGGTTTCAATGCAGAAAACATCACTTGGGGCCTGAGGCAGAAAGATTACCTTGAGTTCAAGGACAGTGAAAGCTACATAGTGAGCTTCATGCCAGTGTAAGACCATCTTAAAAAAAACAAGTGGGCTGAGAAGATAGCTTGGTGACTAAAGGTTCTTGTTTGCAAAGCCTGTTATACAGATTCACTTCTCCAATACCCACATAAAACCAGATATACAAAATGGTGCAGGCACCTGGAGTTCATCTGTAGTGGCAAGAGGCTCTGGTGCCCCAATTCTTTCTTCTGTCTCTCTCTCAAATAAATAAATTTTAAAAAAATAAGTCAATATATAAACTAATAAATATAAGCCAATTATAAAGACACATTACTGCTAAAGATGCAATTCTTGTATAATTCTTATATAATGATGTAGCTGCTCCTTTTAAAAAATATTTATTCATTTTAAAGCAGAGAGAGAGAGAAAGAGAGAGAGAGAAAGAGAGCACCAGGGCCACCACCTTGTGGGTCTGGCTTATGTGGGTCCTGGGGAATTGAACCTGGGGCCTTAGGCACTGGAGGCAAGTGCCTTAACCGCTGAGCCATCTCTCCAGCCCATGCTCCATTTTAAGCAATAAACCCAGAGTAAGTTGATGACAAAAAATTTATTTAACAGGGCTATGGATGCAGTTCAGATAGTACTTGCTTAGCACGCATGAAACCTTAAACTGGATCCCCAGAACTACATAAACTAGGTATGTGATAGCACCCACCTGTAATCCCAGCACTCAGTAGGTGGAGGCTATATGGCATATATATTTTTGGCTACATAGCAAGTTCCAGCCCAGCTTATCTCAAAAAGTGTTTAATAACTTTATAACTTAGAAACACGTTGGAATGTGGGTCATTTACCCTCCTGCTCTCATGGCTGAATGGAGGTGCGGCTTAATGCTGTTGCTCAGCTTGGCTGCTTGAGAGAACATCTTACCACATATCACTAGCCAGGGGAGAAATCAAATTTTAAAATTTAATGTAGATTACAAGCACATGTCTATAAATCCATGGCCAGCATTTAGGAGGCAAAGTCATGAGGATTGTTCCAAGACATGAGTTCCAGGTCAGCCTGAGCTACAAAGCAAGACTATGTCTCAAGAAACAAACAAACAAAAAACCCAAAAACAAGCCAGGCATGGTGGCACATGCCTTTAATTTTCTCAGTCAGGAAGCAGAGGTAGAAGGATCACCATGAGTTCAAGGCCACCCTGAGACTACATAATGAATGCTAGGTTAGCCTGGGATAGAATGAGACCCTACCTCAAAAAAACAAAGGGCTGGAGAGACAGCTCAACAGTTAAGGCACTTGCCTGCAAAGCTTAATGATCTGGGTTCAATTCCCCAGTGCCCACGTAAAGCCAGATGCACAAAGTGGTTCAGGCAACTGGAGTTCATTTGCAGAAGCTAGAGGCCCTGGCACATCCATTCATCCTGTGTGTCTGTCTCTTTCTGAGTGCAAATAAATAAATAAATTATATATATATTTTAAAACACCTATGAGAGCTGGAGAGATGGCTCAGCGGTTAAGGCACTTGCCTTCAAAGCCTAATGAGTCTACCATCCAAGCCCATTATATTTTACATAATTACTTATACTTCAATTATTTATACTTACCATGTAAGAACAGATTCACGATATGGAATAAAAGCTCTCTTTTTGCTTGCTTGTTCTGAGAGTGCAAAGATAACCTTCCCCAGAGTTAGCAAGGACTTGTTAATGCTCACACCTTCCTGGATATAAGAATAAAAACATTATTTTTCTTAGCTTAACAACAAATTTACTTCACAAAATATATCTCTCCTATCATATAATTATCAAGTAAATATTTTCTTCCATAAGCTATCAACTTTCTTATAAATGAAAACTTGCTTCTTTAAAAAGTCATTATAAGCCAGGCATGGTGGCACAAACCTTTAGTCCCAGCACTCAGGAGGCAAAGGTAGGAAGATCACTGAGTATGAAGCCAGCCTGGAACTACAGAGTGAGTTCCAGGTCAGTATGGGCTTGAGTGAGACCCTACCGCAAAAAAAAAAAAAAAAAAAAGTCTTTATAACCAAAAAGTATATAACGCTAAATTACAGCAATACAATGTATAAACTATAGATAACACTTTTTTGTTACATGTACTCAGTCTGTGTTCTCCTAAATATAATGCCATTGAAATAAATTTCATCAAAATAAAAGGAACAAAGAAATCAATGGGGGTACTACCCCAGAGGCTGAGGCAGGAGGATCAAGTATGTTAAGTAAGGAGTTTAGAACCAGCATCGTAAACATAGTGAAAACTCATTTCATTTTTTTTTTCTTGGTGATTTATTGAGACTTCACTTCAAAAATTATATATATATATATACATCAAATATATATGATACATCTGCATATATATAAGTATGTATATGGAGAGAGAGAGGGAGAGACAGTCAGTCAGACATTACCCTACTTACCTTTAATCGCTCTCCACTTGTGTGGGCTGTAGAGCAGCGTTCACTGCCAGCCAAGTCTATTAGGTTGATGCGGCTTGTTATTCTGTGATCATGTTCTTCCCCTTCCACAAACTCTGTCTACAGAAAAATCATATTAACTTAATTTAGGTTTTTTATGACTTCCATCAATGTAAGCCTTTAAAAGGGAAAAGTTATACAAAATACAAACATATCTTTTTAAAGCCATCTCTTCTTTAACATACAATAATTTATACTGCATACTTATATAGTCTAAAGGAAAGAAAAAATGAGCAGTGATTAGATTATGCCAAAAGAAGTTACTTTATACAAAAAATATATATGTATATATTTATTTATTATTGGTTTTTCGAGGTAGGGTCTCACTCTAGCCCAGGCTGACCTAGAATTCATTATGTAGTCTCAGGGTAGCCTCCAACTCATGACAATCCTCCTACCTCTGCCTCCTAAGTGCTGTTTTTTTGTTTTTTATTTTATTAATTTTAATAGAGCAAACAATCATTTAATAAAAGTTCTTAAGGCAAAAAAGAAAAATTGCCTGCAAAGTCAATACACACATAAAAATATTTTTAAAATTTATTTGAGAGAGAAAGAAAATGGTCCTGTCAGTACTTTTTGCCACTGCCAACAAACTTCAGATGCATGTGCCACTCTGCATCTGGCTTTATGTTGGGGGAACTGGAGAATCAAACCCAGGCCAATATCCTTCACAAGCAAGTGCCTTTAACTGCCAAGCCATCTCCCCAGCCTAAGACTTTACTTTAAAGAGATCAAAATTCTCAAGTATTTAGTAATATTAAGCAAACTGTAACCAGAACAAAGAAAGACACAAAAAATGTTGCTTATTCCAGTATTGAAACTGCAAAACATTTAAAATTAATATAAATGTCCAACTGTGGGGAAAATTTTGATAAACTATAAAAGCTTATAGCTAGTAGGGTATTTTTAAAAATTATAAGGAATTTTCATGGTATAAGATTAGAGATTTTATGAATCTGGTTAAATGTGATTGTAAACAACTGAAAGATTGTATATACCAAAATGTTTACAGGGGCTTGAATGGTGGAACCTATGGCTATATTAAAACAAAAAAAAAACAAAAAAACTTGTATTTTCTAATGTTTTTCCAAGTACTCTATCTATAATTGCTATATGTTATTGATAATACTATCATATACTGTATGCTCCTATCAATGATATCATAAATAACCAATCACCTATTATTGACTTAAAAACAATTCTAACATAATGTTATATATCAAAAATCATTAAGTTATTGTATATATTTTCTAAAATCCATTTATGCTTAAATAATTTCATACCAGAGTACGTCTAGTTTTTGACCAACAAAAGAAAATAAAAATTCAAAACAAACTATATTTACCACTATCAACAAAGTACCTTGGTCTGGGTCATCACCAGGGTAAAAACCGAATGAGAACGAGAGCTTTTATCATTCATACCAGTAGTAGCAGTTGCTCTTTGTTTATTTCCCAACTCCAACCAACTCTAGGAAGAACAAAGATAGGTCAGATGACCTTACTTTTTCCTTAAATTTTCCCCCCAGTAAATTACATTAAAAAAAAAAAAAAACAAAAAAAGTGGACAGCTTTTCTGAAGAATATCCAAGGTTGTCCTCTGGCCACCCAATGCATGTGCACACGTTACACACAAACACACATTTAAAAAAGAAGCAGCACTTTTTCTTTTTAATTAAGTAGAAACTTTGTAAAGACACATTATGTGTTGAACCATCATTTCTCTCCTCCCTTCTCCCACTCCACTGAGGGCCCTCTGTAGTGGGACTGCAGATCTCTCTTTGTCCTGAAACTCACCAATTACACTAGACTGGCTGGCCAATAAAGCCCAATGTTTTTCCTACCTCTGCTCTCCAGCACTGGGATTACAAACACATACCACCGTGCCTGGCTTTTTTAGGTGAATTCTGGCAATCAAACTCAAGTCCACATGCCTTTAGACTTTACTGGCTAATCTATCACCTCAGCCTCACATTTGTTTCTTACACATATTTGTAACATATACACCTGTTTGCTTAATTCATAAAATGAATTTTTTTTTTTTTTTTTTTGTGAGAGAGTCTCAATTCTGTAGCCCATACTGGCCTGGAATTCGCTATGTAGCCCAAGCTGATATCCAACTTGTAAATGACCCTCCTGCCTCAGTCTCTCAAGTGCTGAAATTATAGATGTGACCACCACTCCCAATTTTATAAAATGTCTTAAATGTTTATCTTTTAATAATTTGTATTGCCATTACCAGTTGCTTGTTTGGTTTTTACTTTTTTTTATTTCTGTCACAGAAACTTGTATCAGGAAATAACACACTTAAAAGCTACTTATAAAATAAGGTGATGTGATGTTCAATATTTTAATTCATAAGAACAGTTACTTTGATTAAAGGTTAATATTAAAAATCAGTTCACAATGCATTAACAACATTAACCTTTCCTCATGCAAACAGCAATTTAGAAAAAATATTCTTATAAATATTTATGATTATGATCTTTCTACTAGTAAAAAGATGACAAAATATAGTCAATCTTACCTGAATATCTGAGTAAGAATTAACCACATTCCTGTTTTTAAGAAGTAAAAGGACAAAATCAATTTTATGACTGATTTTACTCTTCTCAAAAAAAATTAATGATCTTTCAATATATAATTACTCTCTGGAGCTCACAATGAACTAATTCACAAACATTATTAATCATCCCTGAATCTTTCATTTTTTTAAAGGACAGAAAATATGCTTTAATTTTACCAAACAGTATGATTTTTCTTAATAAAGCACTTTAGAATCTTAACTTTATAAAATTCAACTGCATTTATTATGACACCAACATGTAACACATATTTATATATAAGTAAAGGAAATGTGTGGGTATGGGTACGTACAGGTCCAAAAGAATCCCAGAATTATTCAACAAAGCTAAATTTATACTAAATCACTTTTTCTTTAAGAAAAAAGAACTGGAAATCAAAAAAGAAAGTAAATGACTTTTGGCATGTATAAAACTCTCAACTCAGCATCTTTTAACTCCTCTTCAGGATAAAATAGGTTGAGAAGATTTTAACTTAATGGGATAAAGAGAGGGTAAACAGGAGATATGTATTTCATAGTTTAATCACTACTATATGTCAGGCACTTTACAGCTATTATGAAAGATACAAAAAACATAAAAACAAAGAATACTCTACTTGGAAAGAGGGAAAATATAATTGTCATTAAAGGCTGATGGTTAGTAATCCACCTTTCAAAGTTGGGGAGGCAAATGAAGAGACAGTAAGGGTTATGGAGAACAATATTCTCTGTTCCTTTCTCCTCCTTGTGCTTGCTGAGCCAAACACTTACATGGACAGTGCTTCAACATACGGTCCAGACACAGGATGCTCCCTTACTCTCAGCTGGAAGAAACAAGTGTTAACAACTTAGAATATGACAAATCTTTCAGATAAAATATAACTTCTTTACCTCAAATGTGAAATATAGAAAAATGATCATTTAAAATTGTAAAAATGATCATTTTTCTATATTTCACATTTGAGGTCAAGATTTACTTTATCTAGAAATAAACAAATTTCACAATAAATCTGTAAGAAACTAAGAAATTTCATCACCAAAATTACTGATAGTTGTATAATAGGCAACAATATGCAGTCAATCAAATGTGTTGCTAATTTTACAAATGTGTTGTTGTTGTATGTGTGATGCTTGAGTATGTTTGCCTCAGGGCACATGTGGAGGTTGGAGAACAGCTCCCAGAGTTGGTTGTTGCCCTCTACCTTGTTTGAGGCAGGGTCTCACTGTTCACCAGGCTAGCTGGCTGAACGCTTCTAGTGACCCATATCTCTGAGCCCTCTTCTTGCTCTAGGTGTGCTAGGATTACAGATTTAGCACTACAGCATCTGGCCTTTACATGAGTTCTGAGGATCCAAACTCAGGTACTCATACGTATGAGTGCCATCTCTCCAGCTCCCAAATTTCTTATTCTTAAATTAAATCCTGCAATAGCTATTATTTCTATGCTTTTAAGTCTCTCCAAAGCATATTCAGACTTTAATTTTTCTTCATTTATACATTCACATTTTAAACATTAGGACCATAAAATTTTAAATACATAGAAATCATTTAAGGCCGGGCGTAGTGGCGCACTTGGGAGGCAGAGGTAGGAGGATTGCCGTGAGTTCAAGGCCACACAGTGAATTCCAGGTCAGCCTGGACTAGAGCGAGACCCTACCTCAAAAAACCAAAAAAAAAAAAAGAAATCATTTAAGAAAGTGTCATTTTGCTTAGGTTTCTTGATGGTCTCAAGGTAAACTGCATGATGTTGGGCAAAAGTGACTTTAGTTTCATTACTTATGTGTGCTGCAAAAGCCATCACAAAATTAAGATTCTGAATTCTCATAAGCAGCTTTTAATAAAGTTGGAATCTAGCCGGGTGTGGTGGTGCACACCTTTAATCCCAGCATTCGGGAGGCAGAGGTAGGAGACTACATAGTGAATTCCAGGTCAGCCTGGACTAGAGCAAGACCCTACCTCAAAAAACCAAAAAAATAAAATAAAATAAAAAAATAAAGTTGGAATCTATTTCACAGTATTAACAAAATATCAAATAAATAACTCAATGAATATATTCTATAAGAATACAATTTTAAAAGACGTTTGCTGCCTTTTGACTATTAGATTATGTTTGTTACATAATCCTACTAAATCCTGAGACAAATATTTTATTTTTAACTTTTACACAATACTTGATCAAAATAAATCTCAACTAATTTCCATTAGTGATGATGTTCAGCTACTTTTAAATAATGATGACTCTGATGGAACTCCCACATATTTATTATCATGTTTCTAATTCTAATTAGCATTCTAATCCAGAGATCTCACATTTATATTCATTTATAAAAATAGAAATAAAAAATCAGTAACAAATTATTTAAATCTTACTGGTTGTTTTTTCTGCCCATTTTCACCTTTACAAACCAGAAGGTCATGAATTTTTTCATTATAAACTTCAAAGAAACTCATTTCAAGATGGTAGCTGACCTGGTAGGAATAGAAACAAAGCATTAAATTTTCAGATTCTTTACAAATTTTCCAAATCACATACCTGATATGGCCTAGTATCAAGAATACATAAGGAACTCTTACCACTCACAACAACAAATAATCAATACAAGCTGGGAGTAGTGGCGCATACCTTGAATCCCAGCAGTCAGGAGACAGAGGTAGGAGGATCACAGTGAGTTCAAAGCCACCCTGAGACTAAATAGTGAATTCCAGATCAGCCTGGACTAAAGTCCAGGGCTTGAAAACCCAAAAATAAAATTAATAATAATAATGATCAATATAATTAAAACACAGGCAAAACAGGAGCTGAGGAGATACTCAGTGGTTAAAGGTGCTTGCTTGCAAAGCCTGCCAGCCCATGGTTCAATTCCCAGCACCCACATAAAGTCAGACCCAAAAATTGATATATACATCTGAATTTCATTTGTAGAGGCAAGAGACCCTGGTATGCCCATTTTCTCCCCTCCCCCATCACACACAAATTATTTTTAAATAACTAGGTGTGGGTGTGATGGATAGCGTAACCCCAGCACTTAGAAGTTGAAGACAGAATTTATCCATGGCCCAGCAAGGCTACTCTTTTGTTTGTTTTGTTTGGCTTTTCTTTGTTTGTGTGTGTGTGTGTGTGTGTGTGTGTGTGTGTGTGTGTGTGTTGAAGCAGGGTCTCCCTCCAGCCTAGGCTACCTGGAACTCACTCTGTAGTCCAGGATGACCTCAAATCTATGATAATATGGGTGTTCAGGATCTAACAGGTATTAATGTTAATTTTATATGAAATAGTGAATTGGTATAGGAGTTCCAGGAGAACTTGGTTGAAAATGTAATGAAAATGGGTTGGGAAAGGCAGATGGTTTCATATCATCAAGAAGCCAACTTTGGGGTGACTATGAGACTTCTGTTAGCCACATCCATACTTTACCCTCTGCCATCATGAACAAGGCCAGTATTGACACACACACAGCCATATTGGTGTGATTTATTGCAGGTAATCTCACAGCAAACCTATGAGAAAGGTATCATCCTTGTTTGTTGTGCTGAAACAGAAACAGGCTAAGTGACATGTTCAACGTCAAACTTCTAGTAACATGATGAATCTTGGATTCGAACATTTCATTTCATTAAGCTCTCTCTGGCTTCCATTACTTTCATATTCTCCATCTAAAATTCTCAACAGCCAACAAAGAACTCTTCATAAGCCCACAGTTTCCACACTTTTTTTATTCCCATGAAAACTGGACTTGAATCACATTTCACCTTTAAAGTCTCAAGACCACAGGTTCTGTGTTTCTCCTCTTTTTCATTTAATCATTGGAATGAGGAGGGAAGAAGACAGGGGCAGAGCACTGTATCCACAGACAACAAAAACTTCACATATTTAATTCTATTGTTTCTGCTCATTTCCTCAATAAATGCCATCAGTATCTACTCTGGTTCTCCAACTAGAAATTGATTCCTCTCTGCCCAACCCCCATGTCACTAAGGCAGTCACCAACCCACGTCAGTTACACTTACTATTATACTCTCTCTGTGTGCTCCCTTTGCCCACAGCTGCGGTCACTACATCAGCATAGCTCCTTGTCATGTGCTATATATATAGCTCAAGTTCCATAGCTGGTCTTTTACATCTTGTATTATTTCCCATCAATCCATGCTCTATACTTCAAGGATTATCTTTTACTCTTAAAAAGTAAATGTGATTATGTCATGTCCTAACCTAAAAAATTCTTCCATACTAGGCTGGAGTAAGACCCTACCACGAAAAAAACAAAACAAAAAAAAAGTCTTTCCATAGCCTTCTTGATTTCTGGAAGCTTGATTTATAAAGTCCTTCATGAGCCAAGTTCTGCCTCTTGTCACCCTTCACTCTCAAATTCCATGCTCAAAACAAAGTAAACAATCTATAAATTCCTAAAGGCTCCCTACTTTCTTTTTCTAGGCAGTTGCTTCCTATTCCTAGATGTCCCTTCTTGCTCTTCTTTCCCATTAACAATAGACCTTCAAAATCAAACTCGGCATACTCAGTTGTTCTCTCTTCTAAGAAAATCTGTCTTCCTCCACTTACATGTTCTCACTTCCCTGCTTGCTATGGTTAGAATTTACCCCACAAAAGTTCATGTTAGAAACTTACTCTCCAGGGTTGGAGAGATGGCTCAGAGGTGAAGGCACTTGCCTCCAGTGCCTAAGGCCCCGGGTTCAATTCCCCAGGACCCACATAAACCAGACCCACAAGGTGGTGGCCCTGGATCTCTCTCTCTCTAAAAAAAAAAAAAAAAAAAAAAAAAAAAAAAAAAAAAAAAAAAAAAAAAAAAAAAAAAAAAAAAAAAAAAAAAAAAAGAAAAGAAAAAGAAAAAGAAAAAGAAAAAGAAAAAGAAAAAAAAGAAACTTACTCTCCAAATGATGCTATTTGGGGAAGCCTTTAGAAGATAATTAGGGTTGGGCCAAGTCTTAAGGGTAAGACCCCTATAATGGGATTAGTGGCTTTACAAGATCTGAGCTTACACACATTCTGCCTACTCATCTTGGGCATACCCTCGGCTGTGTTAAAATGTAAGAAGATCCACACCAAATGTGAGCATCTTGATATTGTACTTCCCATTTTCCAGTACAGTGAGAAATATTTTTCTGGGACCTGTACTTTTGTTATAGTGCCAGGAAAAGGGCTAAAACAATGTAATATCACAGTATATAATTGAATTTATTTAGCATGTAACTAGTTATAATGGACCGTTTGCTGGTCCTCTTCTATGGGGTCTGTTAACAACATGCCTCAAATCTAGCATAGTAAGTATTCTCCCATTTTCCCTTATGGAAGTATAAAACTATAAATTTCCAAACTCTGCTCTAGAACAGACTTGGAATCTCCAGGAGAGATTTTTAGCTTTTTACATGTATATGTGTAGTATAGGTGTGTGTATACATATTTATATGTATAAGTGCATGTGGATAGGCACATGTACACATGTATGAGCATGCATGTAGAGGCTGGAGGTCGACATTAGGTGTCTCACTCAAATGCTCTCCAGAAGAGATTTTTAGCGAGGATGTGTATGGGTGTTCTTGTGACATCCCTGATGATTCTTATGATCAATCAACTTTGAGGGAAAAATCTGGTTTAGTAAGGCTACAACAGCAAATACTCAGCAAATACCTCCTGAATGTAATAATGAATAGGTGAGCCAGGTGTGGTGATCCATGCTTTAATTCCAGGACTCAGAGGCTGAGGTAGGATTACTATGAGTTCCAGGCCAGCCTAGGCTAAAATAAGACCCTGCCCCTCCCCCCCAAAAAAATAAAAATAAAAAAAGATAAAAATAAATAAATGAAAAGAAAAGCCAGCAGACTATTCAGGTGTAGTAGCTGAAAGAGTATGACCTTTAAAATTGAGTCTGGGTTCCTAGCTTCACTAAAGTTGTTCAAGAGTTTGCCTGCTGACTAGAGACACATATAATGCAATATTAACTACCACATTGTGAGCCATTAAACAAAGTCAGAAGGAGAAAAGCAAAGAAAGAAGCCAGGTGTTATGAAGCACATCTGTAATATCAGCACTTGGGAGGCTCAGACAAAAGAAAAGAAAGTCCAAGGGTAGCCTAAGCTACAGACTGAGAGCTGTCTCAACAGTGATAACAAAGCACAAAGGATAAAGACGGACAAGGTCACACTTCCATTACTGCCCACCACGAAGAATCACATCTGCTCTACTAGTCCAAAGAAAAGGGATCTAGAAATGAGAAGGCCATCTTTCAGACCTTATGACAGGTATTTTAGTCATGACTCTGATTTCAATTTGAACATACCTCTGAGCTTTGTTTTTTGGCTACTTGAATAAAAAGGTCTTCACAAAATCTTGGAATTATTCCTGGCTCTTCACTAAATCCCATCATCCTGAAAAATACAAGTAAAATTTTTTATAAGTAAAAAGAAAACAACCGTAGGCCGATAGCTGAGATCCTGGCAAGAGAGGAGCCACCACAGTCATATCATGGAGGATCCATATGGAACCCCACAGAGGATGATGGGATGAACAAGGGACCCACAGCCATTCAATCAACACAGGATAAGCCAGTGAGACAGAAACCAATGATTTTCGACACAAAGACTCCTAAACTCACAATATTAAAGCAGCCTTAATACTCATCCACCACGACTCAGGGAACTGAGCGGAAGAGGGGCGGAAAGATTGTGAGAGCCGTGGTGGGGGAAACTATCCAGAGGCATGGCACCCCTCAGTAACAACATACTAGGGCCAGGAGAACCTGGTTAAATACTAGGCTATCCATGGTCCCCTGTCAAAAGGACCGATTCAGACAACCTATGGAGGAGGATATCCAGCCGATTGGGGACGGGGCAGGGGGACATCGGGGAATTGGGGATAACTCATTGTTTGCCCACTAAATAATGTAACTCATTGACAATAAAATAAATAAATATAAAAAATAATAAAAAAGAAAGCAACATTAATTACTAGGAGATTTTTAGAAATTCCTTTTGAGGAAATGAGTTAGAAAGAGAGCAAGGAACAATTGAATAAAAATTCATCATTAATATCTAGGAACCAAGGCTCAGGAGTCAAATATGTCTGACTAAATCTTATTTCTAACAGTTAGCTATACAAGCTTGAACAAGATATTTAACTCACTTCTAGTAAGTGGGAACATCCGAAGGATATATAGTTGAGAATGTTACTGTGAGATACAAGCAAATCTTTAGCACAGTACCTATAATATACTCAGTAAGTGTTAGCTATTATAATTCTGAGTATTCCCTTCTATGACAGGAATTATTACCTGTTTACCATTTGTGGAGTGCTTTTAACACTTTTTAAAACTTTCAATCCACACAGCAATTGTACATATTTATAGAATACAGTGGCATATTTTATTAGCTGCATACAATGATCTGAGATCAGAGTAACTGGGACATACATCATTTCAGCACTTACCACTTTGTGTTGGAAATATTCAAGATTTTTATAAGCTATATATACATATATATACATATAGCTTATAGAAATCTTGAATTATATGTATAGCTTATATACATATAGGCTTATATATATACATATAGGCTTATATATATAAGCTTTATGTATGTATGCATAAACTGCTGGGATTAAAGGCATGAGCCATCATGCCCACCTGTTTTATTAGATTTTATTTTTTATTTTTTGGTTTTTCAAGGTAGGGTCTCGCTCTAGCCCAGGCTGACCCCTGGAATTCACTATGAAGTCTCAGAGTAGCCTTGAACTCACAGTGATTCTCCAACCTCTGCTTCCCAAGTGCTAGGATTAAAGGTGTGCACCACCCAGCTTGTTTTATTAGATTTTTTAAATAAAACTAGTATTCATATAAGACAAAATAAATAAATTTAAGTTAAAGCTGTTTATTTGAAACATAAGAATCCCAGAATTTCTAGCCAGGTTTTTGCCTAGTAACTTAACAGCTGCTCACTCAGGTGACATATAGGAAAGATGCAAATTTTTAATATAATACTTAGAAGATAACCTGTTTGGAATTCAGCTTACACAAGAAACAAGAATTATAGTAAAGCAGAGCCAATGATACTTACAAGGCAAATTAGTGCATATGTGAAGTGACCTGCCCAAGTTTCCAGAATAGTAGAGTGCATGAGACCTAAGTCTAATTTTGAAACTATTCTTTCTCCAACCACGCTGCTTCCCACAAAAGGAAATGTAGACATTTCTGTATAGTCGTACTGCAACACAACTTACGTATATGATTTTCCAGAGCCAGTCTGACCATAAGCAAAGAGGCAAGTATTATAGCCTTCAAAGGCTCTTTCTAGGAGTGGTGCTGCTAGCTTCTCATACACAGTAGTCTGGCTAGCATAGTGAGGATGACCGTCATCAAAAGACCAGAATGAAATATCATAAGTAAAAGTATAAATTTGTTTCATGTCAGGATGTTCCACGGCTATTTCTTCACCATTAGTGAAGACCACCTGGGATGCGTTCTCAATCTTCTCTCTTTAAAAAGAAGCACCAAGAAAGTTATCATTATTATGGATACTATCTCCATAGAATATAGCAACTTCTCTAAATTCATTAAATTTATCATTCCTCCAAGGCAAAAAATTCTTTGGCCTTATGTGGAAAACTAAGAAACCCAGTTCAGTGCATTTCCAACATATATTTCCTGTAGCTCTACTGGAAAGTGGAATTTCAAATTCCTTGTTCAGAAAGTCCCTTTTTTTTCTCTTGTATATCTCTTCCCATACAGTCTGTATGTTTCAGTTCAAATCACAAAGCATCTTTCTTATATTTTAAAGAAGCTTGAGGATATTAATCTATATAAAGCAGACATAAAATACAGTTTCAGCAAGCCTAGAGTAAAGGTTTAAATCCTAAGCCTCTTGGCCACTAGTCATCACTATTAATCCAAAGGTTTCCTCTAAGGGGTGGGGATATAGCCTAGTGGTAGAATATTTGCCCACCATTCATGAAGCCCCAAATTCAATCTCCAGTGCCACAAAAAAAAAAGTTATTGTATATTTGGGGCTGAGGAGATGACTCAGAGGTTAAAGGAGCTTCCCTGCAAAGCCTGCTGGCCTAAGTTCAACCCAGTACCTACATAAAGCCAGAGGCAAAAATGTAGCCCTTGAGTCTGGAGTTTGTTGACAATGGCAAGAGATCTTGGCACACTTGTACATACACACACACACACACACACACACACACACACACACACACATATGCACACATGCACGCAAATAAATAAAACTTTTTAAGTCCTCCCTTCTACTAGATTCTCTTAAAAATCACAAATATTCATATCCAACCTACTTCTCAGACATAGGAGGAAATCCTTCCCCTATTCTGGAGGGGGGGAACCACTATCACAGGCCCCCTATCTCACCTGTTTTACCTGAGAATCAGCTGTTTAGCCTCCAAACTAACTGCCTCATCAATTTGATGAGTGCCACTCTACACAACCTGCTTTCAGTGCTTGTCTGATGAGTCCCTTCCTAGTTCTTGTCAGAGTACTTATCTACCTTGGCTTTTGTCCCTATCACTGTTCTTTCTGTTGCCTTCTTCCCTTCATGCTTCTGAAAGTTTTTATCATACTTCCTGACTTTCTTAAATCAGTCTACCATTTGCTAAAAAGGCTTCTATAGTACTGATTAACTTTCCTCCTTTCAGCTCAAACTGGAGGTTCCTTCACTGAAGAAGCAATAACCATATTCACTTTCAGATTATTAACTACTGACCCTATGAAGCTTTTACTGTACTCCCTTAAAAAAATTTAAAAAGAATCATACTCTACACATTCACTGCTTATCATATCAGTCTTATCTCTAGCCTGTGATCATCCCAACCACAATCACCTTTCGAGAAATATTTTGTGCCATCAAAAGCAAATATAAACCAGGTATGGTGGCACATGCATTTCATCCCAGCACTTGGGAGGCAGAGATAGGAGGATCACTGTGAGTTCAAGGCCAGCCTGAAACTACATAGCGAATTCCAGGTCAGCCTGGACTAGAGCTAGACCCTACCTCAAAAAACAAAACAAAACAAAAAAATCAAATATAAAGTTGGATGTGGGCTCACATCTTTAGTCCCAGCACTAAACTAGGGAATCACTGTGAGTTCAAGGCCAGCCTCGGCTATAGAATGAATTTCAGGCTAGCCTGGGCTAGAGTGAAACCCTACCTTGAAAAGAAAAACAGCAACTCTAATAAATCTCTGCATTTATCACCACAATCTATCAATCTCAGATGCGGCTGCTGACCACACTACTCTGGAAAGTTTTGGAAAGACCTCTTTGGGGAATGACTCTTAAAGGAACAATAAACATTTCCACTCACAAATCATGGATTTGAAAGACTGTTCCAGATAATTTAGTCATTCATTCAGTTTTTAAAAGCAATACATCTAGGGACACATATAGGAAACATAGTGGTTTTAATTTTTTGTAGTCAATCATAAAACTAATCAACATACTACAACTAAGCATAAACACTGCTGAGCTGGAGTTGTGGCTCAGTGGTACAGCACCCGCCTAGTGTGCATAAGGCCCTGGGTTCAATCCCCAGCACTCTAGCAAAATGCTAACAAGTTTGAAGACACATGAATACCACACTGCTTTTCTAAAAGCAGAGAGAAATTAAAGACACAGTATATGGTACTGCCTTGGCCTGAGATTAAAATGCAAACCAGGGCTGGGGACGTGGCTCTATGAGTGCCTACCTAGTATGCACCAAGCCCTGAGTTTGATCCTCAGTTCTACATAAAGTGGTCAGGTGGTGCACTAGGGTAATCTCAGAATGAGGGTAGGAATTCAAGGTCACCCTTAACTACATAGTGAGGACCAGGCCAGCCTGAGCTCCATAACGCCCTATCTTAAGAAAGCAAAGCAAAGAAAATAGAAAGGAAAACAAATGAAAGAGGGGGAAAGCGAGGGAGGAAGGAGGAAGGTAGTTCACTCCCAGAACTCAGAAGGCTGAGGTGGGAGGATTACTGAACAGTCTAAGCTACAGAGTAAATTTCAGGTCAGCCTGGGTTATAAGGAGACCCTGCCTCAAAAAAATAAATAGGGTTGGAGAGATGGCTTAGTGGTTAAAGTGGTTCAATTCTCCAGTACCCACGTAGAGCCAGAGGCACAATGTGGAACATGCATCTAGAGTTCGTTTGCAGTGGATAGAGGCCCTGGCATGCCCATTCTCTCACTGCCTGTATCTCTCTGCTTACAAAGTACTTTAAACAAACAAGATGCAAAACATACCTTTTGCTGAAAGGCCTTACACGCACAGCCACCGTCACTTGACTATTCTCTATTTTTAAGGGGTTTGCTTCTGTAGAAGTATTCTGAACGACAGTTTTTTCTTCTGGAGGGAGTGTATTTTCTTGTGAGCTTTCCCTTTTATTTGCAAGAGAACTCTTTGGCCTTTGCTTAACTAGAAGGCTAGGCTTCCTACTTTTTAGTATAGATGCAACTGGGCTTTTAAGCTGAGGCTGGCCATGTTTCAGTGTGAATTTGTGTTCTGTCACACATTTCACAGGAGTTCTTGTTTCTAAATTTCCAAATTTATTTGAATTTTTTGCAACATCCTTCCCAATACTTCCATTATTTAAGTTTTCTGTTCCTTTAACTTTGATATCCAGTTTGGTCTCAATAGGTTTCACTGCTAAGTGTCCTGATCTAACAAGTTCAGTCTGACTCAGAGAAGTGATGGGTGCTCTATTGTTTAAATACTTAAGTGTAACATTTTCATCTGCTTTTTTGAGGGCAGATAATGTGTCTTTGTATTTCTCATCAACCATCATTTCAATGCCATTTGAATCTTCAGCTAAAATTGCAGAAGCTGCAAAAGAAGGGTTTTTATTACTGATAATCTTTGTATTAATCTGTTCCTGTGAAGCACATTTAGTTCCCATGTCATCTCCCACATTATGCACCATTGGCCGCTTTTCAACAGAATCTCCTTTAACTGTTTTCCGCTTCTCCATAGAATCTGTTTTCGCACGACAACGTTGCAATGTAAGACTTGTCTCTGCTGTTTTTGTAGTTGTATCTCCCAACTCACTACCAAGTAAAGATGATTCTTTGTTCCTTGTAGCTCTTCTCTGAAGTGTCAGTTTACCAACAGGGTTAGGAGTCAAGGGAATATCTCCTGTCTTTTTACAGGCAGAAATAACATAAGTGCAATTTATATCTCTGATTTTAGATGCAGCTCTTCCCAATGGATCATCATTTTCACTTTCTGACACATTTGACTTCAAATGTGTCTTTAGTCGGCTACTGAGGGCAGGGGTACTACTACTCAGTGATGAACTCTTCTGAGAAGAAGGGATTTCAAGGAAGTCACTGTTGTGTCTATTATGAGCAGTTTGTACTGACATTTTGACAGCAAGTTAATTTTTTTAGCAAGTAATTTTTAAAAGAATGTGAAGAATCTAAGCACTTCTTTGGATGCTTGTTTGATTTCCAATCACTTTGTCTTTATCAGTTTCCAAAAAATATCTGCCAAACTGAAAAGAAAAAAAGATTATTACAAACCTTAAAAACAGAATAGCTCTCCCATTGTGAAAGTAATTTCTCAGGAGTGCATTAGAATAAATCACAACTTCCACCCCAGATATCATTTTCAAACAACGTCTGACAAATCTCAGCCCTCAAAAAATTTCTAACCGTTATCCAACAAATATTTACTCCCATTCTATGCCAGATACTTCAGAATTCAAAGACAAGACTCTTGTTTAATGCCCTTCCTCTAAAAGGAACACAGATGGCTTTTATCAGGGCAAAATTAACAAGTTACTTTAAAAATGTAGAAACTTAAGCCAGGTGTGGTGGTTGCACACCTTTATCCCAGCACTCAAGGCAGAGGTAGGAGAATCATGAGTTCAAAGCCACCCTGAGACCACATATGGAATTCCAGGTCAGCTTGGGCTAGAACCAGACACTACCTCAAAAAAAAAAAGTTAAAACTTGTAAGGCAGCATAAATTTTTTTAAGTACCCCTATTCAGAAAAATTTTTTTTGAATATTTGTTAATGGAAGATAAATGCAGGCTTGCCTATAGAGGAAATTAAAATGTCACAAGGCAGATTATTGTCAAATAAGTACCACAGGTATTAAGTACTATAAAGTAATTGCTTTTGTTGAGAAAAACAATGAAAGATTAGGTAAATGGTTGAGGGAAAGCACACCTCTAATCTCTGCACTAGGGAGGCTGAGGCAGGATGGAAAATTCAAGGCCAGCCAAGACCCTGACACCCCACTACCCAACCAAAAAATAAGTAGGGCTGGAGAGATGTTTTAGGGGTTAAGGTGTTTTCCTGAAAAGCAGAAGGACCAGAGTTTGATTACCCAGTTCCCATATATAGCCAGATGCACAAGGTGGTGCATGTGTCTGGAGTTCGTTTGCAGTGGCTAGAGAGGTCCTGGTGTGCCCATTTTCTCTGTCTGCCTCTTTCTCTCGGATAGGTAGGTAGGTAGGTAGATAGATAGATAGATAGATAGATAGATAGATAGATAGATAGATAGATAGATAGATAGATAGATGATAGATAGATAGATAGATGATATAGATAGACAGATAGACAGACAGACTACTTGCATACAAACTAGATAAAGGTGTGCATAAATACATGCCAACAATATCAATCAGTCATTAAGGTTTAAAGAACGGCGGGTACAGCTATAGACCACACGGACTTTTTAAATTTGTATACCTAATTCCATTTTGTAAAATGACACTGGCATGAACTGAAGGGCATTATTGCTACTGAGGAACAACAGAAGCTCATCCTTAAGTGAGCCATTTAAAAACCTTAAGGTCTTAACATAAGTAAGTTATCATTACAAAAAAATAGTTGTAGGTCAAATTTTCATCTAAAAGCATGGAACTTGCCTATTATGAGATGAATTTAAAGACAATATGGGGTTGTCAAGGGTCTAAAATATTTTTTTAAGAATAGGTTCAGGGTTGAAGAGATGGCTTAGCGGTTAAAGTGTATGCCTGCAATGCAGAAGGACCCGAGTTCAATTCCCCAGTGCCCATGTAAAGCCAGATACAGTAGAGGGTGCATATGTCTGGAGTTTGCTTACAGTGGCTGAGGGCTCTGGCACGCCCATTCCCCCCCTCCCTCCCTCCCTCCCTCCCTCTCTCTCTCTCTCTCTCTCTCTCTCTCTCATAAATAAATAAACATTTAAAAAAAGAAAAGATTCAGCCAGGCATGGTAGCATGAGCCTTTAATCCCAGAACTCAGGAGGCAAAGGTAGGAGGATCCCTGGAAGTTCCAGGCCACCCTGAGACTACATAGTGAATTCCAGGTCAGCCTGGGCTAGAGACCCTACCTCGGAGAGAGAGGAGGAGAGAGAGGAAAGAGAGAGGAGAGCCTTTACCCATTTACATAAGGTTTTTTGTTGACTTGTTTTTAAATTCAGACCATAGTCACTCCTTTGTACTTAGAAGAGAAAGAAGAAAACCAACGAGAGAGAGAGAGAGAGAGAGAGAGAGAGAGAGAGAGAGAGAGAGAGAGAGAGAGAGAGAG
>PVHP010025728.1:0-25225 GCA_004024765.1 Zapus hudsonius | reverse complement strand
CAAGGGACCCACAGCCACAGCCTTTCAATCAACACAGGATAAGCCAGGGTGACAGAAACCAACAATTTTCGACACAAAGACCCCTAAGCTCACAACATTAAAGCAGCCTTAATACTCACCCACCATGACTCAGGGAACTGAGCAGAAGAGGGGGCGGAAAGATTGTGAGAGCCGTGGTGGGGGAGACTATCCAGAGGCATGGCACCCCTCAGTAACAACACACTTGGGCCAGGAGAACCGGGCTGAGTACTAGGCTATCCATGGTCCCCTGCCACAAGGACTGATCCAGATGGCTCATGGAGGAGGATATCCAGCTGATTGGGGATGGGGAGGGGGGCATTGGGGATAACAATTCATTGTTTGCCCACTAAATAATGTAACTCATTATGGACAATCAATATATATTTTTTAAAAAAGGTTATGAGGTGGTAGCAGAATCTGCCTCCAAAGTCCATGCTCCTGGCACCTCTACTCTCAATTAAATTTGAACGGCTCAAAGCAAGATAATTACTTTCCATTTTAATTATAACCAACTGATCCAAGTCTGTTCTTATAACAACACTGTTAGATAATAGCAGTAATTGCAGAAGGAAACTAAATAAAAAATAATTTGAGATGGAAACATGAAAACCACAGAATATGGGGTTGGTTTGAATAAGGAGGGAAGAGGGGAGGTTAGCTTCATATGTATAATATATTTTGAGCATATTTATTCCCCCATTCCCTCATACCCTTCCCACACCCACTAAGCCACTTCTTCCCAATTAACCACCCTCTTATTTTCATGGCTTTGTTTTAGGCTTTGGTTTTTGTTTGTTTCTTTTTTGGGTGGCCCACTGAGTTAAATCGGGGTTGCTTGTATGAGCATGGATTGTGGGGGAGCAATTTACCAGTGGTTAAAGAACTAGAGTATCAATCACATTCCCTCATCAAGCATTCAATGCTAACAGCTCCTTCAATTGGGCTGGGGCCTCATGAGCCCCTCTCCTATCCAAGATGAAATATTGACTGGCTCAATCTGCAGGAAACCATAGCTGCTGTGAGGTCGTGAAAGGACATGCTATATCCAGGAGTCATCATTTCACAGCATTTCCCCCCCATCTTCCTGCTCTTACATTCCTTCCAACCCCTCTTCCACAATATTCCCTTAACCTTAGAGAAGGTGATATAGATGCCTTATGTAGGGATGGCCACACAATAATCACTTATTCTCAACACTATGAACAGATGTGTGTCTCTGCATTAACTGCTGCTCCCCACCAGAAAGAAAGAAAGAAAGAAAGAAAGAAAGAAAGAAAGAAAGAAAGAAAGAAAGAAAGAAAGAAAGAAAGAAAGAAAGAAAGAAAGAAAGAGAAAGAAAGAAAGAGCTTCTCTGATCAAAGCTGAGAACAGTACTATGGGTGTAAACACAAATGTTTAGAAGGAATTTGACAGCATGTCCATTTATCATAACAACAGTAATAGGTTTCCCCTTAGGACCCATGACTTCCTTGACCAGGGGCTTTTGACTAGGTTTAGTGGAATATCTCCCACTATTCCAGAAAGTAGTTGATGGGGCTGGAAAGATAGCTCATTCCCCAGTACCCACATAAAGCCAGATGCACAAATGGTGCATGAGTCTGAAGTTTGTGAACAGTGGCAAGAGGCCTTGGTGTACCCATTCTTCCTCTCTCTTTCTCTCTCTCAAAAAATGTGTGTGTGTGTGTGTGTGTGTGTGTGTGTGTGTGTGTGTGTGTGTGTGTGTGGTTATCCCAATAAGCAATCATGCCCATGACACTATTGCAAGAATAAGCATATCTTGTCTGGTAGACTGGTTGTGTAGTAAGTATCAAGTGTTACAATGGGTAAGACTTGATGACTTTTCTCCCCCAGTATCTTGCCTAGCACCTTCTGGTGGTGTATTCAGACTCTTTGTATCTCATCTCCTTCTATAATAATAAGCAAATAATTAGTACATTAATTTGGCTATTACTAAGAGGTTGACAGAGTATAAATCGTGTGCTAAGATAAGTAGGTACTGGAGGTACAGCAGTGAATGAGAAAATAATGTTTCTGATTTGAGGCCCTTCACATCGTAAACCACCTATTCCAGTGCTGTTATCTAGTTTTAGCTGTGACTGTTGATAGGTATATATGTGTGTTTATATGACTCTGGTTACAGTTTACTTGTCATTCTAATAAGCTTGGTAGAGGCTTTGGAGTTGGGCAGAGCCAAAGGGAGTTCTGGATCTTTAACTAATAAATAGCAAGTCCTTGGACAATTTACCTTTGGGCCTCAATTTCCTAATGGGAACTAACAACACTTTCTGCATAAAGTTGCTGAAAGGATAAAAGAAAAACTAATAGCACAACAGCCACTTAGAAAAATTCCATGATGGTCATCATTTTTTTTTACCCATTTTATTTTAAAAATTTAAATATTTTGTGTATATTTATATATATATTCAAAGTCCCTCATTTTGAAAAGCCTTAATTTACTAAATCATTCCCCATCATACTAGACTCAAAATGTTTATTTCTTTGTTCATTCATGTACTAGGGTTTTGACATTTTTCTTATAAATATGAATGCCTTCCTTATAGTTCATGGTCAACATTCAATATATATTTGTTACAAATATATTCTCGAAACTTTTGCAATTTTAAGATAATTTTTTTCACTTACATGGCATTTTGTAAATATACAGGAGGCACATTTTGTTTCAAACTCATATATCTGGAACTACATCTTAGCAAAATGTTTGACTATTGATGGTTTGTTTTCCCCCAAGGCAGGGTCTCAACTGTAGCCCGGACTGACTTGGAATTCACTGTGTAGTTCCAGGCTGACCTTGAACTCCCAGCACTTCCCATTGGAAAGTCTTTATAAAAAGCATCAGGGAAACGTCATGTCTGCTATCCTGGAGGCGCTCAAGAAATATTAGTGAATCTAATATCTGGTGAATCTACAAAAATGATGGTCATCCTTACACAGTTTTTCATGTTGCTGGAATAATTTACATAAGTTAAATCCAAACAAGTTTTGTTCTGTTTGTTTGGAGCAGGGTCTCACTGTATAGCCCTTGGAAACTTGCCTGGAACTGCTGTGATCCTCGCACCTTAGCCTCCCAAGTGCTTCAGGCATGCAAGGGCTCAAGGGTCCTTTCCTGTCTGTTGCTCCAGATCCTGGTTGCACAGCACGCTGCTCTATGCAGAAGAGCGTGGAGTCAGTGTTTTTGGAAGAGGTGAAGGATCTTACTCAGGTAAGTGACAATAGTTAACAAGAAGAGCACAGATTGGTCAGTGCATCCTCATTAGCATGCTGTCTGCTACATGGCTCGACACTTTGGCAGATCTGCCATAAAGAGACAGTTTCAATGGGTCCTTGGGCCCAAAGTCTACGTTAGCCAAGAAATGCTAAACTCTATTAAATAGAGTACCCCAAAATGTTTCCAATCTTGCACAAATTTATGTAATTAGGACAATGTATCTACTGCGATTTTATTTGCAAGTTCTGATCTAATTCATTTGGAAAGAATTCATAAAAATAGGGAACATGTTTCCCTAATATCAGTAAAAGTCACAAGAAATTATTCCTTTTCACTGGAGAAAATCAACTAAGGAAATGGAAATATCTAAACTTCACAATTCAATATAAAATAGCCTCTGAGTCATCAGATCTTCAGAACTGAAATGCTTTTCACAATAGAAATGTTTTTATTGTCTGTACAAATAGACATAACATTGATACCTCCACCAAACACAATACACTCCCAGCTTCTACACCTTCCACTGACATTCACATCACCCTGGCAGGTTAGGTTAGCTATTTTTTGTTTTTAATATTATTCTTTGAGAGGAGAAAGAAAGGGAGAGGGAGAGAGAGAAAGAGAAAAAGAAAATACAGGTGTGCCAGAACCTCTTGTCATTGCAAACGAGCTCCAGATGCACACACCACTTTGTGCATCTGGCTTTCTGTGGGCACTAGGGAATCAAACTTGGGCTGGCAGGCTTTGCAAGCAAGTGCCTTTAACCACTGATCCATCTCCCCAGCCCAAGGTTGGCTACTTTAATGTGTGTATTTTCACAAAGTCTCCATGCCTTACTGGACAAAATAACACCGGATCCAGTATGGACTCATCTCCCAGGAGAAGCTGGAAGGTGAGTGACAGCCAAAGCAAGTGAAGAGGCAGGGGGTTTACAGTGTATTTGTTCTTCTCCTTATACGCTTCTCCAATACCTACCATGTACCTGGCAGAGAGGTGCTGGGAGAATGGGAGTACAAAAATATGGTCCTTCTCCTCTAGAAGCCTACAGGGAGTTGTGTAAACCAGGAAATCAGGCAACACAGCATATTACAGTGAAACCAGGAGTTCAGAAAGCACGGCTGAACTGATACCAGTCTGGGATATCCAGAAAGGCTTCCAGGAGGAAGCAGTTATTCAAACTCCATGATAAATGACCAGGGTTAACCAGAAGAGGAAACCAGTTCCTCGGCACCCTAAGGGCTACAGAGAGCTCAATGTGAGTCCCGCATGGCACTGAGAGCTACTAGTGAAGTAAAACCTAAAGCAGGTAACTACAGTTAGACCCCCATGGCCAATGGAAATAAGCCACAGTCTCTCACACCCTCACTTTGATGAGGGGGGGCTAACCAAAGTCTTTTCAGGTAGCAGGCCTTTGGAAAGAAGACTGTTCCCAGTCACAACCATATTGCAGAAAATGGTAATCCCAGTTCCAAGGAAAATCTGTTGTTTTAATAAAAAAAGGAAACGGGTTTGGCTGGTCTTGAAGTCTGCCCGCTGCACCGCTTCTAGTCCCTGGCGTGCCTGTGCGAGAGCAGGGGGTGGGGGATGGGCCAGGCCATGTTGCTCTTTCTGGGAACACTGCTGAGGAATGCACCGGGGAGGTGGGGTCGGCTGGGCCATCCTGGGCCAGGTGTGCTGCTGGCCGGCTAGCACCGGGGCGTGAACTGCTCTGTGTTATTGTTCTGGAAGTGGCTGCTGGGGCACTGCTGGGGCTGGCACCGGGGCATGAGCCCGCTCCATATCAGCAGCAACGACATGGAGGGGACCTCGGAGAGGGAGGGAGCAGGCGGCTCAGACAGCCACGGTGGAGGTGGGCAGCTGTGGAAGCATGCCCATGGGCCTGAGAGCCCACAGAAGTGTTACAGCTCTGTATGTGTTCAGCTCATCTCTCCAGAGAGAATAACGGGCACAGACCCAGGGGAAAAGACATGATGAATAATCCCATTTTATTGTAGCAGCATCGTGGGTTAAGTAGAAATTGAGGAGGAGGGAGGGAAAGAAATGGGCAACGAGGATTGGCAGAAATCAGCGACCTGTGAATACCTGCTTTGCATGTGGACGTGAGCTTGGGCACGTATCAGATGGTGGGGGCAGAGGTACTGCCACCTTCTAGGCACAGCTGGGGTACAAACCTGGGTCCATGTGGCTTGCTTTGGGGGTTGGGAGTCTCAGAGATGAGGGTGGAGATAGGGAAACGCTTACTGGGTTAGCCGCCGGGGTTTCTGACCTCATTCTTCAGCACCCTCTTAACCCTTTGTCCTCCGTTCTCTCCTTAAGTAATACCAACAAAAATCCAACAGTCAGTGACTCAACCATTCAACTAAACATAAGACACAGTCTGTACTGAAGCTAAGGAGCTCATACCTCAGAGTTGCTGAATACACTTCTTGTCTGATTCAAGGACACAAGAACTTTTCAAGAATATTCCTTTCCCCACATCAGGGGTGAAATGAATAAAACAGGCAACATGACCTTCAGACTGCAGAAGATGCAGAAAGACTTCAAGCTGGCAGTGCCAAAGGCCCACTATCAAGTCCTAGTTCAAAATCCATCCACTCAGAAAGCCAAGTGAATGTCATCCAGGTCCAGCTTTCTGGTGAGAAGTATGCCAGAGGAATGGATGGAAGTAGGAGTCCTGGGCCAGGGGAGATGGCTCAGCAGTTAAAGGTACTTGCTTGAGGAGTCTTCCAGCCCAGGGTCAATTCCCCAGCCACCTGCTTAAAGCTGGACATGCTACTAATGACACCAATGAAGAATGGCCTCACCTTGCATCTGCCTAGGAACTTTTTCCTGCCTTGCTCACCAATGCATGGTAAACTCCTTGCATGTGGTAAGTCCCCCATTTGATCAGATGCCTAAATGTATGAAGAGAGAAGTCAAACCAAGAATAAGTTGCTGCCTCAGAAGACCTGACTGCCAATTCTCGAGACTCTTAGTTTAATGAGTTGATATCACTTCAAAGACCTTGGTACAGCCCATTCCAGTAGGTGTTCAGAATGTTGCTGACTTAGCTCTCAGTACATGATGTTTATAGCAAATATGTTCCTAACTATGAAACCCTGGAAACAACCCAAATGTCCAGGATCTGGATAAAAATTTAAAACCAACAGCTCATTCACCATGCAGGAGTTTATTGTATAGCCATCACAAGCAGGTGGAGGATACCAGAAAGGGGCAATACAACAAAGTTAGATGTAAAGACAGACCAACAGACTAGCATGCTAACTTCAACTACATAAAAATATGCATGTTGAAACTGGTGTGAAAATGTGTATCTGGGCTGGGCATGGTGACATGCCTTTTTTTTTTTTTTTTTTTTTTGGTTTTTCGAGGTGGGGTCTCGCTCTAGTCCAGGCTGACCTGGATAGAATTCACTATGTAGTCTCAGGGTGGCCTTGAACTCAAGGCAATCCTCCTACCTCAGCCTCCCGAGTGCTGGGATTAAAGGCGTGCGCCACCATGCCCAGCCCGTGACATGCCTTTAATCCCAGCATTCAGAAGGCAGAGGTAGGAGGACTGCTACAAATTTGAGGCCAGCCTGAGACTACAGAGTGAGCCCCAGGCCAGCCTGGGCTACAGAGAGAGCCTACCTTGAAACCAACAACAACAACAACAAAAGTCAATCAGGATATCTTTTTAAACTTTTTTATTGACAGCTTTCATAAATATAAACTATGTAAAATGATCATAATCGCCTCCTATCACCCTCCCAAATTCCCTCTCCCCTGAATCCCTTCTTCTTTCTAACTAGTTTCTCTTTTATTTTGAGGTCATCATTTTTTCCCTCCTATTATACTGATTCTGTATAGGAAGCATCAGCCATTGTGAGGTCATGAATAGATAGGCCACTTTGTGTCTAGAAGACAGTATTATAAACACTCCTTCCCTTCCTTTGTTTCTTACATTCTTTCCACCGCCTCTTCTGCAATGGTTCCTGAGCCCTTGGAGGGTGTGATAAACATGTCTCAGTGCTGAACACTTCGGTGTCACTTCTTAGCTGGATTTGTTTTTATTTCAATATTTGTATTGATTTATTTGAGAGGAGAGAGAGAGTGAATGGGCATGCCAGGGCCTCTTGCCATTGTAAAAACAAAATCAAGATAAATATGCTACTTTGTGCACCTGCTTTATGCGGGTATTGGGGAAATGAACCCAGGTTGGCAGGCTTTGCAAGCAAGTGCCTTTAGTCACTGAGCTATCTCCCCAGCCCTGTATCTGGATTTGTAAGAATACTAACATGTACAGTGAAAGTTCAGGGCTAATAAAAATAAATGAACACTGGCTCTGCTTTCTGCTATTTGATCTATAGTTTTATTTATTAAAATTGCAAATTCTTACCAAACATAACTCACAATTCAACACTGAGCCAGTTTTGAAAAGTATGCCTTTGTGTGCATGATGGAGATAAACGCCTTCTTGACAAAATACACTCATTTCTATGCAGATATGAATATCAATTGTTTTCCACACGTGAAGGACGCAAGAGAGCAAGTGCTGTACGGAGGTCAATGCGTGACTTTCCACACTGCAGACTCAGACAGCATGGCTCTGTTCTACAGAGACAACCATTCCCTGCAGAGACTGGCACACCCAGCATGCTTTCTCTTGGTTAATTCTGGCTTGTTCCGGAAGTTCTACATTTGGCTGTCTCTAGGAACATCTGTAAGCACTTTCTATGGAAGCCATCAATCTCAAAGTAAATGACATAGTAAGCACACTCACTACATATTTGCTGGTCATATTACAATTTAGTTCATGTGACTCTCATGCCCACCCTGTAAAGATAGTATTTTAATAATCGATACTTTATATACGGTGCAGAGAGAGAAAGTTGTTTGCTGTAAGTGAACATTTTGCCAAGGATGACAAATGAGTTAGCTCCCACATCAACTCTCGACATTTCAATTTCTGGCTCGTTGTTACTGGGATCATTACCCTTGAGTGAGTTAAAAAGTAACAGACGAGGGCTGGGGATGGTTCAGTGGGCGCACAGCATGGGGGCTTGAGAGGGCCTGAAACAGACTGAGTTTGATCCCCAGCACCCACATACCTTCTGTACCCTGAGTCCTAGCGGGGAGGGGACACAGGAGAATCACTGGCCAGCCAGACTGAACAAGAATGAAACAATGGCAGCTCCAGGTTCAGAGAGAGAATTCTGCCTCAAGAAAGTGGCAGAATGATAGAAAACACCTGATGCTCTCCTCTGTCCTCCTGATGCAGGTGCACAGGGCATGCACACCTGCACACACACACATGCACAGACTATCTATCTATCTATCTACACACACACACACACACACACACACACACACACCATACATGCACACACAAGCCTGAATAAAGTAACAAGTAAGACGCAGAGGTCATTTTTCTAACACCTGACTGCAGACTGCACAGCAAGGTGGAGACATTTGGCTCAGGGCTGAGACTCATAAGCACAACTGAGGCAGCATAAAACTATGGATTAAGTTCATGTGACAGCAAGTCAACAGCTGAGAAGGAAAGCTTCACTCCTGAGAGCCAAGGAAGCCCACCCAGAAGTCTGTGGTTTGTGGGAAAAGTCCCTTGGTGTTTCGGTTCTGTTTTTTGTAAAGATCCCAACTAATTCTACTCAATTCCAGTTAAACTTTCCACATTTTGCCTGAAGAGATTCTGACCTAGAAAATGGGTCAGGAGCTGGGCGTGGTGGCGCACGCCTTTAAACCCAGCACTTGGGAGGCAGAGGTAGGAGGATCGCCATGAGTTCAAGGCCACCCTGAGACTATGTAGTGAATTCCAGGTCAGCCTGGATTAGAGCGAGACCCTACCTCGAAAAACAAAACAAAACAACAACAACAACAACAAAAAAGAAAATGGGTCAGGAAATGGAAGAAAAGAACCCTCACTCCCAGTTCTAACGCCTTGAGATGTTCATACCACGCGTGTGCACTCAGCATTTAACCAGAGCGCTGTCCCCTCAGAGCCAAACCCTTCTCAGGTGATCCTGGCCTCAGAGCTGATGAGCCTACCACTTGGCTAGGTCATAGACACTGTTCCTTTAAGAGGACAGATGCCAGTCCTATGGAGACAAAGTAGCCACGTGCCCCCTGCAGTTCCTGCTGACCCCAAGTACATACAGCAAGAAAGAAAAGCTGGGCAGGATGGCAAGACCAAAAAAAACTTCAACTGCATAACCTATTTTGTATCTTCCCTCAGCCCCTGACACGGGTGACCTCATGTACATCCACCCTGTAGCAAGATGTTAGGGATCCCCACCCATATAAAAAAGGTTATAAAAGTAAAGAACTTCCTTTGTCCTGAGAGCTCCTGCCTTTGGCCATCTTGAGACTACCCAGGCTGCTCTGCCCTTGAGGGGGTCCTTTGCACCCTCTCGTGTATGTGTATTTATATAAATTTATACATATATATATATATATATATATATTTGTTCTTCGAGGCTGGGTCTCACTCTAGCCCAGGCTAACCTGGAATTCACTGTGTAGTCTCAGGGTGGTCTTGAACTTCTGCCTCCCAAGTGCTGGGATCACCACGCCCAGTCACGTACCCAAGCTAACTATGTGACCCTGCTCTCTCAGTGTCCCTCATGCATGCCTGTCCACCTCGGCTCTGTTGTTACTATGGCCTGGAATGCCTTGGTCTGCATCAGTCCTTGGAGGAGACCTGGCTAATTCCACCTCCTTCAAGGATACTTCACCCTTCACATACATCAAACCTGTTGGACTTCCTCGAGTCTAGGCTAGTCATAAAGGCATCGACGGCAAGCTTGGGCCATACAGATGGAAAGGGCAACTGAAGAATTAATTAAGTGGGGCTAAAATGACTTTAGGGTCTGAACTCAGCCCCTCTTTCTCTGCTTTTGTGGCTTCTGTTGATGTCATGAGTCTTCTTCCCTCTGCTCACTCACAGCTTGCCTCATGGCCTCGGTGACAGTCATCCCAGTCATTGGCTCACTCTCTCCATCCTAGCTCGCTTTCCCCTGCACATAAAAACCTCCTATTCCGAGTGAATTCCTAATGTGAGCTCGCGATGCTTAAACTGGGCTGAGCCCTTTGCCACAGCCCAGCTGCTGTCAGCTCAGGGCTGCCCTGGTCAAGGGCTCTTCTTGACCCATCAGAGGTGGCCAAGGAAGAAAGGCAGGGGGAGAAGAAATCACACTAGTGAGGACTATGGCCACTGTTCCTCCTGAGTGGTCGAGTAGAAAATACCCTTTCCTCAGCAGAAAATACACCTTCTTCCTTATAGTGCTAGAGAGAAGAAAATTCAACTCAATTTATTTTCTGTTCTTACCTAACATCCAACCGAGAAGATGTCTGGGATGAAATGTTGGGGGTCTTCCCCTACACACCAGCAAGCAAGCGATTCTACAGCAGAGTGCCCTTTAATTCAACATTAGTCTGCAACTGTCTACTTGGAGATAGCATGTGATACCCTAAATGGAAACACAGTCCTGAAGACTTAGGACTCCAGGCAAAAACTTGGGTTGTTTCACCTATGTTTTTGACAGACCAGCCAAAAAATGTCATTTCTACAAACTCCTCCTTGGGTTTAATGAATTGTGTGTGAGATCTGGTCCCAGGACCGTTACTGGTCCTTAAAACTATTTAAAACAATTACAACAACAAAGCCGAGACATGATGGCATGGGTCTTTAATCCCAGCATTTGGGAGGCAGAGGTAGAAGGATCTCTATGAGTTCTAGGCCACCCTGAGATTACATAATGGATTCCAGGTCAGCCTGGGCTAGAGTGAGACACCCTGCCTTGAAAAACCAAAATAAATAAATAAACAAACAAACAACAACAGAAAGAAAGAAGAAAGAAAGAAAGAAAGAAAGAAAGAAAGAAAGAAAGAAAGAAAGAAAGAAAGAAAGAAAGAAAAGGTGGCATGAAGGTGGCATGGTGTGGGCCTGCCTAGCATCCCTGTACTTGGAGCAGAGTTAGGAGGCTCTCCACAAGTTCGAGGACATGCTGGGACTACAAAGTGAATGTCAAGCCAGTCTGAGCTAGAGTGAGACCTTACGGGGGTGGGGATGGGTGGTGGCTAGTTCAGCTTACAACTATAATCAGTATTTTTCCTTGAGACACCATTATCAGTAAAAAAAAAAAAAAGCTTTATTCTATTGTATCTCATAGTATATTAAAATGGCATGTGCTTTAAAATTATTATGATGCTTCATACTGCTTCAAGAATATCCTTAAATGAAAAATGCTCTGTGTTCTGATTGGATCTGACCACAAAGTAGTGAGGAATTTGACTACTATTAATGATTAATACAAGTTTATCCATAACCTCTTTTGCAGCACCATTCCAAATGAAAAAAAATCAACATCTTATTGTTATTAAAACAAACTTGACTTTGTAGACCTTAAAAGGATTTGAGACTCCTTAGGGTCCATGAACCTCACTTTTGAAACACACAGTTCTAAAAAGTATTCAATCAGAATTATTGAATTCCTCCATAAGTAAGTACAACTCTGTTAGGCAAGGAGGATCCAACAAGAATCAGTGGATTAGAGGAGACCTTTTCAGTTCAGCCATGAAGACTAGAGAGGATAATTAAAGAGAAAAAGGAAGCTGGGGAAATCTTCCGAAAGAGCAAGAAATGCCAGAATATCACAAAGCGGGAGCAGAGGGAGCCGGCTGGGGCTGGGCTCTGCAGGCAGCAGTGAACACTGGCTGATTCTCACAGTCCAGTGTGAAGATACCATCACCAATATGGAAGTGACTCATAACAGGTCCCCTGTTGGGCCCCAGCCCAACTGAGCAACCTTAAACTAAGTTTTAGAATATGAAATAAAGCTGGGCCTGGTGGCACACGTCTTTAATCCCAGCATGCCTTTAATCCCAGGAGGCAGAAGTAGTAGCTGATAAGCCTTGATCCTGTTTGTTGAATTCCGTGTAGCTAATAAGCTTTGATCCTGCTCCCTTAATTCCATGTAGACCCTGCTGATTGGCTGTAAAACAATGCACCCTAAGGAGGTGTGCTTTGCTCTGCTGTACTCTGCTGATTGGCTCCTGCCAAAAAGTTTGAATCTTATTGCTTGAGAGAAATAGGCTGAACAATGTAGCCTCGGGTTATAAAAGGGCTTTGGGTGCTCAAATAAAATGAGATTTGCCGGACACTTCTCCAGGTCACATGTGTCTGTCCGACTGTCCGCCTCACCTCTCCCCTTTCTCCTGCTGGCCGGTGAGACTTGGGCTACCAGCAGGGGGACAGGGGGCTGCGACTCCCCAAAAGTCCCCTCCACTGGGCTTCCTGGGGGCCTTGACCTCTCTCCAGCTCTAGCCCATTTCCAAACATGGAAGAGTTTCTCTCCTTTAATAAATTATCTCCTTTGGTTGTTGTTACTATCCATGTGTCTCTGTCCAAATCTTTATTCAGAGACGCGAGATCTTGGAAACTTCAGCACATACCCTCTGAACTCAGATCCAGACCTGCAACAAATGATGTGCCTGTCAGGTGGGAAGATTTGTATCTATAGTCTAAGAACTTTCACCCAAAGGAGATTTGTATCTGTAGTCTAAGAACTTTCACCCAAAGGACCCAAAGGAAATACATCCATCACCTCACCATTACTTCCTTCCTCCCCCTCCCCATTCACTTTCCCAGGAGCACTGGGAAATGCTGGGAAGCTTCCCAAGGTGATCTGATGATGACCCAGTGGGAACAGATCCTACTCCTCCCTTGTCTCCCAGGGGTTCACCACCCCTCTCTCATCCTACTAGACGAAGGCTTATGCCAAGACAAGAGGGGCGGGCACTGGCTGGAGCTGCCAGGCCCACGTTTAATACTAAGAGGCAGTTGTTGGGCAGGATCTGTATTTAGACTAGAAATTCACCGGGACCCACAGATGCTGGGCTTACTCCATGCCAAGCCTGGAAGACACCTAGATCCTTCCAGAGACATGTGTCTTGGCAGTAACTGGTCTCATGTGGAGCATGATTCCCCCACACGCCTGTTAGCAAGTTGTTGGACACTGTGATGTCTGCCTTCCTGACACAAGCAGTGACAGCAGCCACATGGGTTTCACAAAGATGATGGCACCCATGTAGACAACCAGGGCCTCGATGCATAAAGCCACTGAGTTTTGTAGTACCACAACACCCCCAGGCTTTCCCACCCCTCCAGCATCTGTTCACCCATCTCTACTCCCTGCCTCCCTCCCTCCCTCCCTCCCTCCCTTCCTCCCTGCCTGCCTTTCACCCTCTCAGAGACTTGCTAGGAGGATGGGTTCAAGGCTTGGTTTCAGGGATCGTGATGGCAGTTCTCCCTCCTGCCTTGTGCACAAGGTAACTGGAGACCCACTTCTTTCCTGGAGCTCTAGGTGAGGGGATGAATGTGATGTGAAGGATAACGCCATTGTCTGCAAGGTCCCAAAACCTGATGGTCTCACATGTTGACTCCTTCTGCTCTACCCAGGGTGGGTAGGATTTAAAGTTCCATTAGGCCCAGAAGTCAAGAGGGAAACACAAACAGTAGCCCAACCTGGCAAGACAGAAAGCCAAGACAAACGCTGGCCAGGGCTAAATGCCAGAACCTATCACTGGGAAGCAAGGAATACACTCAAGGCTGGAACAGAGGGTCCTCTCCCTTCAGGATTCCTAGTTAACTTTGTTCTGCACTTCTATTATATCACGCTCTGTTGACTTCTGTCTCATCAAACCCTAACTGCTCATGACTGGAAACACTCCTATTCCCAAGAGTATAGATTTAGTTCCCCGAGTAATAAGACATCCCTTGAGCAAAACTTTGACCATTTGCACTTTTAACCAGAATGAGAATCTAAAACAAAGGCCAAAGCCTTTAATCAAGCAAGCCTCTTCTCTGAGCCTAGCAACCTAATAACTCAGGTTATTTATTTTTTAAGAGCTTCTTAGGAGAGAGACCTTATGCTACTGTGGTAAAAGAAATAATCTCATAGATGTTCCTAGCAAGGAATAGTATCCCAATATTACGGGGACTCAGTCTTGGAAGAAACGATGCAAGTTCTTGATTCAAACCCTGGTCTGAGAAAGAGTAAGCTCAGATGAACTGAGTGTACTGTTCTGTGGCTATATCCAGACTCACTTGGAGACACCTGGGTTGGGATAATGGGAAAGAGATGATCAAAGCAGGAACTAATTAGAAACCTCAAAACAAGACTGGAGAGATGGCTCAGTGGTTAAAGGCGCTTGTTTCCAAAGCCTTAAGGGCCAGAGTTCAATTGCCCAGTACCCATGTAAAGCCAAATGTGCAAAGTAGCATATGCTTCTGGAGTTTGTTTGTGGTGGCACCACACCCTGGCACATCTACATTCATTCATGTAGTCAATGAAACTAGATTCTTATCTCTCTCTATGCACAAGAAGCAATTCCAAATGGGTCAAAGACCTTATCGTAAAACCTGAAACTCTGAAACTGCTAGAGGAAAAGCAGGAGAAACACTTCAAGATAATTGCAGAGGTAAGGGCTTTCTCAATAGGACTCCATCCACTCAGGAAATAAGGCCAATAAAAAGAATTAGAAGTTCATGAAATTAAAAAAGATTTGTACAGAAAAAAGAAACTATTAATCAAGCTAAGAGGCAGTCTGCATAATGGGAGAGCGTCTTTGCCAGATATACATCTGACAGAAATAATTTCTAAAATATGAAAAGGACTTAGAAAAATAAAAGAATAAGAAACCAAACAACCTAATCTAAAACAACGGTCAAAAAAATCATGAAAATACAAATTAAAACCAATTCGAAACCAGATGTTATGGCTCCCACCTTTAATACCAACACTGTGAGAGCTGAGGTAGAATCACAGTGAGTTTCAAGCCACTCTGGCCTACAGAGTGAATTCTAGGTCAGCCTGGGCTAGAGTAAGACCTTACCTCAAAAAATAAAACAAAAAAACAAACAAACAAACAAACAAAAAAACAACAAAAAAAACCAAAAAATAAAATAAAACAAAAAAAGCTTTGAGATTTCATCTTACCTCAATCAGAATGCCTCTATCATAAGAAATGACAAGTGCTGGTGAGGTTGTGGGGACATGAGAACCCATATTCACTGTTGATGGGCAGGTACACTGGTGCAGCCACTATGGAAATCCATATGGAGGTTTCTCAGAACACTAATCATTGAATTAACATATGACCAGCTACACCACTCCTGAGTATATGTCCAAAGGATTATATACAAATCCTGGTACATCTGTGGTGGCAGCTGCTCTTCCCAATAGCTGGGAAACGGAATCAATCTAGATGTCCAAAACTGATGACTGGATAATGAAAACATGGTACGTATACAATGATGAAATTTTATTCAGCAGTATAGAAAAAAAGTTCCTGAATTTGCAGGAAAATGGATGGATCTGAAAAATGTGCTTAAGTGAGGTAAGCTAGGCTCAGAAGACAAACACTGCATGTTCTCTCTCATGAGGATCCAAGCTTTGATGTTTTAGAAAGGGGTCATGTGGGGGAGTGGATATAGGACACGCGTGGTATGAAACCAGAGGGGTGGCTATTGGAGGTGGGAAGGGTTATGTGAGGAGGAGGGGCTGAGGGGGGATTAACCAAAACTAAAGATTATGAAAAGCTATGCTGAGACGTGATTTACATACACATATTTGCAATTTTTACAAGCATTTTAAAAAAATTATTGATTTTTTAATGAAAATGTTACACATATATATATATATCTCCCTCTCCCCCACCCCAATTCTGCTGAGGGTCTTCAGTGGAGTTCTTGGTATTCATTTTTATTTATTTGTGAACAAAGAAATAGAAAGAGTGTGGGTACAGCAGGTTCTTTTGTCACTGCAAATGAACTCTAGTCATGTGCATCTGGTTTTACAACTTCATTTATAGATCCGTGCAATCACAATTGAATGTCCATTAAATTATAGATATTAATAAACTAGTTCTATAGTTTCAATGGAGAAGCAAAAGACCCAGAATAAAGCTGGGCTCACATCTATAATCCTGGCACTCTGTGGGTAGATCACCATGAGTGAGCCAGCCTAGGCGATAGAGTGAGTTCCAGGTTAGTCTGGGCCAGAGTGAGACCCTATCTCAGAGAGTGAATGACCCAGAAAAACCAAGTCACTATGAAAGAACAGTGTCCAAAAACTTAACATATTGCTACAGTAAGCTAGAAAGTGTGGTGATTGACAAAATAGGCAAGTAGAGCAATGGAAAAGAACAGGGCCAGAAGCAGATCCCCATAAATACAGTCAGTTGACCCACGACAAAGAAGTAAAGATAGTCTTTTCAACAAATGCACTGGAACTAAGCACCACATTAAAAAAATAAAAACCCGGGCTGAAGAGATGGCTTAGCGGTTGGGGCGTTTGCCTGCAATGCAGAAGGACCAGAGTTCGATTCCCCAGTGCCCATATAAAGCCAGATGCACAAGAGGGTGTATGTGTCTGGAGTTCATTTGCAATGGCTGGAGGCCCTCATGCAACCATTCTCTCTGTGTGTCTGACTCTCTCTCTCTCTCTCTCTCTCTCTCTCTCTCTCTCTCTCTCTCAAATAAATAAATAAAATATTTTTAAATAAATAAATAACCCAGGACTAGACAGATGGCTCAGCAGTTAAAGGCAAAGCCTGATGACCAGAGTTCAATTCCCCAGTACCCACATAAGACACACTGCACAGCATGGTGCATGTGTCTATAGTTGGTATGCAGTGGCAGAAGGTCCTGGCATGCTTATATTTATTTCCCCCAATCTCTCTTTCTCTCAAATCAATAAAATATGTTTTTAGAAATTCAGACATGGACCTTACAATCTTCACAAGAATCAATTCAACATTGATCACAAACCTAAATGTAATATACAAAATTATAAAACTGCCAGGAGATGACATAGGAAAATGTAAGTGAACTTGGGTATGGCAGTGACTTTTAGGTGGAGCCAAACAATGATCCATCAAAGAGAAAATTAATGGGCTGCAGTATATTACAATGAAAAACTTCTGCTCAACCAAAGACCATGTCAAGAGAATGAGCAGATAAACCTCAGCCTGACAAAAGGTATTTGCAAAAGAAACTTCTGAAATGAGACTGTTATAAAATAAATAAGTAAATAAAAATAAAACCTCTAAAAATTAACAAAAGGTAGAGTGCTTGCCCAAGGCCCTGAGTTCAATCCCCAGTACATGAAAAACAAAATCAACAATGAGAAAACAACCAATGTACTTTAAAATGGACAAAAAACAAGTACACCTTAAATCCCAGTAAGGGAGGCAGAAGTAGGAGGATCTCTGAAAGTTAGAGACCACCTTGAGACTACACAGTGAACTCCAGGTCAGCCTGGGCTAGAGCGACACCCTACCTTGGAAAAAAAATGCAAAAACCCTGCAAAGACATCTCACTAAAGAAGACATAGAGACAGCAAGTAAGTATACCAAAAACAAAAAAGTTTGCTATCACATATATTAGGGAATTAAAATTAAAATGATGAAATAGCACCACACATCTACTAGAATGGTGGTGCGGATATGACAGGAACTCTCATTCGCTGCCAGAAGAAACGCCAAGCAGCCCAGTCATCTTGGGAAGCAGTTTGATGGCTTCTTACAAAATTAAATGTAGCCTCGCCACACAATTCAGTCATCCATCCTGCTCTTTGGTATTTACTCAACTGACCTGAGAATGTCTATGTGCACAGAAACTTGCACATATAAATGTGCCCCCCAGTCTCAGGTAATTTTGATTAAACTTCCTACTTAGGCCCCAGCTGGTGGAGTGTTTGAGAGGTTGAGCCTTTATAGAGGAGGTGTGTTTCTGAGGACAGACCTTGGGGATGAGGAGTCTGACCCTAGGTGTGTCTGGATCCAGCTTAGGCTGCTGTACTACTGATGTGTGATGAAGTGAGCAAGCTTTCTCTGCCATGAATGCAGTTTTCCCTCAAAACTGTAAGCATGAAACACAGCCTTTCCCCCCCCTAGAAGATGCTTCTGGTGGGGTGTTTTGTCCTAGCAATGAGGTTACTACTACAATAGGTAGTAAATACATATTAGTCAGTGAAAGAAACAATTTTGAAAAGATTGTATACTACAGTTCCAACTAGGATACTGGAAAAGACAAAATTATTAGAAGCAAAACTACTCATGGCTGCTAGAGACTGAGGGGAGGAAAGGATAAGAAGAAACCAAGAGGGCTGGTGAGATGGCTCAGCGGTAAGGCACTTGCCTCCAGTGCCTAAGGCCCCGGGTTCAATTCCCCAGGACCCACATAAGCCAGACCCACAAGGTGGTGGCCCTGGTGCGCTCTCTCTCTCTCTCTCTCTCTCTCTCTCTCTCTCTCTCTCTCTCTCTCTGTATCTCTCTGCTCGAAAATGAATAAAATATTTTTTAAAAAAAAGAAGAAACCAAGAAAGACATTCAGAACAATAAAACTATAATGGAGGATACTACAGTGATGAATACACCATAATTCATCAATCACAACAGGTGTATCACTCTGGTGTGGGCACTGGAGGCTGTATGTACTGAGAGAGGGAATGTATAGGAACTCTACTTGCTCAAATTTTGGCTGTGAACTTTAAACAACTCTAAAATATAAAATTCTTTAATTACAACTAAAAAAAGACACTGATGAATGAGGCAAGCAGACTAAGGCAACACCTGCTAAGTTATGTGTGCTTAGAGATGACATTTCAAAAACATCCATCTAGCTGTATGCTCTGCCCCCCCCCCCCACTGGCTGCTCCCCTCCTGATACCCAGAGCAAGCTGTAATTCACCTGACATCAGGACATCAGAGCACAGGACTTGCTTACTCTGTGCTAGCAAAAGCACACTATGCTGCTTGTAAAACAAAACAAAACTGTTGGTACATTCCTGAAAGGAACTGAGTCAATGAGTGGTAGCCTACCCCCTGAAAATCACTGTCCAGTAAAAGTCTGAAAGCCACGGACTGAGGCTTTGTCCAAGAAGACAATCATGAGAGGGTTTTGCTGACTGAAGAACACAGTACCAGGTACTTAAATGGGACTTATGTAAGCTGAAGATGATAGAAGGCAGGAAAGAGAGAAAAATGAAAACAGAGAGTGACAGTCCTTAATAGTGAGGACTCAGGTTTCACAGATGAAAAAGCTGTTTATGAAGTGACAGGTTAGGAACTGTCCATTAAAGCATGTTAATCTAAACACCAGCACTCACTGGTGAAACAGGCCACCTCTCCACACCCTGCCTTCCAGCTTCCAACACCTTGTCTTCCATGAGCTGGGATGTTGAGATCTAGACACAGCAAGTGCACCACCTATCACACCTTAGAGAACTAGTATCAAAAAGTTCCCACTACCAGAGATCTACAGAGAGGACACCCGTTAGAACCTTGCCAAAACAACAATGTTTTCTCATTTAACCTATACTGATCTCACTCTCCATGGAGATTCTGTTTATAGTTTTCAGAAGGCAGTGAGAACGGTGGACAATCTAATTCCACCACCAACCCATGGGATGATGGCTGACATCCTGGCAGGAGATGAACCACCCCTGGCTTATCATATAGGACCCAAACAAAACCTATGAGAAAGAGGTGAGATAAACAAGAGACCTATTACCACAGCAAGTCAGAAAACCCATGGAAGGTCAATGGAGACAGACACCAATGATACCCAACACAATCCAAAGCAGAAGGGCAGAGACACTTAAGATCTCAACAATAAAGCAGACTTAAAACTCACCTATCATGACTCAGGGAACTGAGTGGAAGAGAGGGCAGAAAGATTATAAGGGCCATGGTGGGGAGAATATCCAGAGACATTGCCCCCTCAGCAACAACACACAAAGGAAGGGGGAAAATGGCTACCTCTTGTGCAATTCATAAGTCCCTACTCCATGGATTGATCCAGTATGCTCACTGAGGAGGTCCCCCAGTGGGTTTGGGGACAGGGAGGAGGGAAATGGGGGGTACCATCACAAGATTTGCTCATACAATGTATTTAATTATTGACAATAAAGATGTTTTTAAAAATGTCTCGAGACATCTTTTCTTTAAAAATAGAAAGAAGCTTGCAAAGAATTTTAATTTTCTAGTCTCCCTCATTACTTTCTATCTTAATTTTCTCCCAACCTGAGAGGGGCAGAATAGGTGTAAACCTCTGCTGACAGATAAGGAAACTGAGGCACAGGCGGGCTCTGTGTTCTGATGAAGGTCATCATGGTGATGGGTAAAGAGCCAAGTTGAGAAAAGCATCAGATGTGGTGGCTTCATTTGAAAGAAGCCCCCTTTCATTGGGGGTGGTGATGACTCCCTGGGTCTGGCAGGAGTCAATGGAAAGGCCATCTGGTGACAGTCAAGCAGGGCTTAAGAACAGGCCTTGTTCTCTTCCTCAACGTCTCTAGATCTGGGTTGTCCAAATAGCAGCCATTGGCCACCTGGGAGTACATAGGGTGGAATAAAGGAATGCACCAGGCGTCTCTACTTATATCAAATGCTCATGAGCTGTTTATGGCAGGTGGCTCCCAGGATGGGCAAAAGAGGCACTCCCATTGTTACCGCTGGTTTTTTTCAAGAGTTGCTGTGACCTGCGCCCTTTGGAACAAGGCTGTGGTTACCAGAAGAGGCAGCTAGACCAGGAATCCAGAAGTGAATTTCTGGGCCTCCACTTGCTAGTTTATATGAAGAGGCTTCTTACACAATAATGCTCCAGAATTCTGCCTCTGGCTCTGGATGGCAGCCTCTGGAATCTACCTAACCTTCTTTGCTTTGCTCAGATTAAAGGAAGAATGCCCTTGGGTTTCAGTGCTTCTTGGATAGTCACTGGATCCAAATGAAACAGCATACTTCTAATTATTTCCAGTGTTCACAGAAGAAACAGCCATGAGAAAACTCCAACTGCTCACCAGGAAAGATCACTGGAGAGCCTAACACTATGCTCTTCCATGCAAACTTCCTGGATAAATCCGTTGCACTCTAGGACCAGGAAAACAGCTCCATTTTTCCAGAAGGGTCAGTGTCCCTTCACCAGGGAATGAAAATGACATGGCTAGCTACAACTTGTGGGCATTAGTTAATGCCTACTCATGGAAGGCCCCTTCCCATAGCAGCTACAACAGGCCTATCCCCAGCAGAGTTCTGCCCTTGCTCCCTGAGATTTCGCCATGGAAAACATCTTCAATAGAACCCATGCCTAACTTATCTTAAAAGAGATAAATGAAAACATGAATTAAGAAGCAAATGGTACTGGCTCATGCTCTCCCTGGGAGGCTGAGACAGCACTATCATGAGTTCAAGGTCATACTGAGTTCCAGGCCAGCTTGAGCTAGAGAAAGTCTCCAAAAAAAATATGAATCATTATAAGTGGTTCAGTGATCTTCCCTCTATACTGAACTTTCAGTGCCCATAAGAAATAAACCTCAAATCGCAGAGCTAAACAAAAATTTTTTAAAATTATTCAGTAACCTATTAGCACATGGGTCGTTGGAAGCACATCAGGACCTCTGGCCACCACAAATGAACACCAGACACTTGTGCCACTTTTTGTGTTCAATTTGGGAATTGAACCTGGGATGGCAGGCTTTGCAAACAAGCACTTTTAGACACTGAACCATCTTCCCAGCCCCGGAATAGAATTATTCATTCACAGAAGACTGGACTGTAGTGACTTTAGCACCCCTTCCCCCATTATCTCTAACTGGCTCCTGAAGTTAATTAAACTTCAATTAATTAAAATGGCTATAGCAAGAGATCAAGCAGAGTCATGAGCACACTGTTAATTGACATCATCTGTACTTGTCAGCAGAGGACATCAAGGCATAGAAAGGTAACATAACCTGTTTAAGGTCACACAGGTAGCAAGTGGCAGGCTTCTATATGGCCACTCTACAGGAATCATTTTAAAGCAATGAATACTTTTAAAGCAACATTAGAAAACATGATAAGAATGCAAACAGGGGCTGGAGAGATGGCTCAGCAGTTAAGGCACTTGCCTCCAGTGCCTAAGGCCCCAGGGTTCAATTCCCCAGGACCCACATACACCAGACCAACAAGGTGGTGGCCCTGGTTCTCTCTCTCTCTCTCTCTCTCTCTCTCTCTCTCTCTCTCTCTCTCTCTCTCCTTGAAAATGAATAAATAAAATATTTAAGGGCTGGAGAGATGGCTCAGCAGTTAAGGCACTTGCCTCCAGTGCCTAATGCCCCCGGTTCAATTCCCTAGTAACCATATATGCCAGACCCACAAGGTGGTGGCCCTGGTGTTCTCTGTCTCTCTCTCTCTCTCTGTCTCTCTCTGTATCTCTCTCAGCTTGAAAATGAATAAATAAAATATTTTTTAAAAAAAGAAAAAAAAGGGCTGGAGGGATGGCTCGGCGGTTAAGGCACTAGCCTCTAGTGCCTGAGGCCCCAGGTTCGATTCCCCAGGACCCACATAAGCCAGACCCACAAGGTGGTGGCCCTGGTGTCTCTGTCTCTGTCTCTCTCTCTCTCGTTTGGAAATGAATAAAAAAAAAAAAAAAAAAAAAAAAGAACTGTTTAACCCTATTAAAAAAAAAAAAAAAAAGAAAAAAAATGCAAACAAAGTGAACAAAAGAGTTGTGTCTGCTTAGCAAACAGGTTCCAGTTTTGTCCCAAGCACCTTTCCAGATGACCAGCGCTTTGCCATTCCTGTTTAGAAATTCTGAAGAATATCAAGCCTTTAATTCTGTCGCTTTTCCAATAGTTACACTTAAACTCCTTCAGCATTAGTTTCTGGTGATATAACCAAACAGCCTGACTTCGGTGTAACAACCAACTAAAGGCATATGAATGGTTAGCTAAACAGTATTCAACTAGGACAGGTCACAAACAATACAGAGACAACTGAGGAGGAACGCTAATTCCAGTCTTTGCAGCTGACCGAGTAAATTTACAAATGACTTTCAGCGAGTAAGGGCTGAGCTCTGGAGCAGTTAGTTCACTTTCTCCTGTCTGGACCCCATCCTCAGAGGGATGTTGACTCCGCTAAGCCTCGGGCTTCAGGCTGCTCAAGAGACTGTTGATGTTTATATGCTTATCAGGTCAATCTTCTGTTAATAGTAAAAGAAAACAAGTTTTTAACCACAAAAATACCACCAAGTTTTGTGTAATTTTTCCATCTTTAGCTGGACAGAGGGTGCAGTCATTTGAGCACAAATTTGAATTTTGGCTCTGCTCCCCAGGAGCTCAGAATCCTTTTAGACAAGGTACTGATCCTTTCTTTGCTACAGCTTTCTCTTCTGTAAAATGAACTAGTTATACTTTATTTACAAGGTGACAATATCTGGTCAAGAGTCGACACATGTCCAGGAGTGTGACTCATGCCTGTAATCCCATCACTAGGGAGGCTGAGACAGGAGGATTGCTGTGATTTCAAGGCCAGCCATAGTTATATAGTGAGTTCTAGGCTAGACGGAGGGAAGAATGTGCAAGAGAGAGAAAGAATATAAAGAAATGGTATGCTCAGACTGACATGCTGATGCACACCTTTAATCCCAGTGCCCAGGAGCTAAAGGCCAGTCTGGGACTACAAAGAGAGTTCCAGGTCAATTTGGGCTAGAGTGAGACACCACCTTGGAAACAGCAACAACAATACAAGCCTCATAATTAGAATTGTAAAAAAAAAAAATACCTGTATTTGTATGGAGCAATGCAAAGCCAGAAATTGTTTCTACAAACATGAATGTTACAAACTGCTTCTTGTCACAACTTTCCTTTTACTAAATTCAAGATAAGAATAAAATATCCTTGGCTGGGCATGGTAGTGAATGCCTTTAGTCCCAGCATTCGAAGGTTGAGGTAGGAGAATTGCCATTAGTTCAAGATCAGCCTGGGTCAGAGTGAGACCCTGCCTTTAAATTAAAAAAAAAAATGTAAGTATAAATCCTGCATAAAATAATGTTGACCATGAAGGCCATTTCTTAGCAAAATTTGAGAATCCACATGTCTCAAGAAAAGACTTGCTCCCACCATCCACATGACAACAAGGTGGTCAAAAATAACACTCCGGTCCCAGAATCCCAAGCTCCAGAAAACCATCACACAGTGTGACTTGCCTCAGAGAGGGCTCTGCGAGCATGTGCCTCGTCCCCAGGGGCTGAGCTGTGGTGCTATAGATGACGACGAGGGAAAGGTGACATTCATCCTCCAAGGACACTCCTCTTTGCTTTCCCCTAACATGGTACAGCGATAATTTATAAATAGAAGCGTTTCTGGTCTGCATTCTTTGTCCCTTTTTCTAATATTTATTTGCAAGCATAGGACAGAAGAGAGACAGAAAGAATGGGCATAACAGTGCCTCCAGCTGCTGCAAATGGACTCCAGATGCATGAGCCAACTTTTTGCATCTAGCTCTACCCTGGGTGCTGACTGGGAATGGAACTTGGGTCGCAGGCCCTGCAGGCGTGTGCCTTAACCTCCAGTGGATTAAATGGGGGCATGTTCCATGAAAAGAGCCCTGTGAGGTGAGACATGAATTGAGCTCATAAATGCATGAGGAAAGGCGGCTAGAATTTTAAGACTCCTGAGCAGCCGGTCTGGTTCCCTCCTGATACCTGTGCTACAGAGATGTCTAGAGCCGCCCCATCCCATAGGCGGACTCCACAGCTCTGGGTGTGGTTGGACATAGTGATTTTCAGACACTCCTCAGCTGATGCAGACCAGTGTGGGAACCACACACCCCTTCCTTCTATCTCCCCGAAGCTGAATCCTGTTCCCTTGAATCAGTGCTTTTGTTCTGAAGGAGGGAAGAGATTTTTTTAAAAATTAGAAAGTCAAAAACTTCAAACTTTGTTCAAGTCAAGAGAGCTGAGGTCAGAGTCCTTCCTGAATGCCAATCCCACTGCCCATATAATAGTGATTACAACCCAATCAGGGTAATTAAGCATAGAGCATGCCCCCAGCAGAGGGGACAGGGGACTGCTCTGAAGAGGGTAGTGTACTAAGATGCTAGCTGAGGGGGAGGGGGATCGTCTGTGACAGGTTCCATTGCCCTTTGGACATCCTTACTA
>PVHP010025727.1:0-25258 GCA_004024765.1 Zapus hudsonius | reverse complement strand
CACATAAGCCAGACCCACAAGGTGGTGGCCCTGGTGCTCTCTCTCTCTCTCTCTCCTCCTCCCTCCCCCCCCTCTCTCTCTCTGCTTGAAAATGAATAAATAAAATATTTTTTTAAAAAAAGGATGAAGCCAAGCATGCTGGCTCACACATAGAGTCCCAGCACTAGGGAGGCTGAGGTAGGAAGGTACAGTAAATTCAAGCCCAGCCTAGGGCTACAGAGTGAATTCCAGGTCAGCCTAGACTAGAGTAAGACTCTGTCTCAAAATAAAACAAAACAGGATGTTGGCCAGGCATTATGGCTCACTTATGTAATACTAGCACTTGGGAGGCTGAGGTTGGAGGATTGCCATGAGTTCCAGGCCAGCCTGGGCTACCCATAGTGAGTTATAGATCAGCTTGAGCTAGAATGAGACTCTGTCTCAAAAACAATAACAATGCCAGACATGGTGGCGCACGCCTTTAATCCTAGCACTCAGGAGGCAGAGGTAGGAGGAGTGCCGTGAGTTCAAGGCCACCCTCAGACTACATAGTGAATTCCAGGTCAGCCTGGACTAGAGCGAGACCCTACCTCGAAAAAACAAAAAAAAAAAAACAAAAAACATGTCTGTGACTTTGTTATGAAGTCTACTTCAAAACAGGAATTCCTCTTTTGGAATCCTTTTACAGTTCCTACTGTCCATATCATGGCTCCTGTCAGTCGCTAAGAGTCATGGTGTAGGGACTAGCATTAGTCATATTTTATCCAGCAGGAACAGTAAGGCTTTCTTCTGAAGTAGAAGGAAGTGTATGTTGAATAAAGTCACAGGCCAGTGTCTCAATATTCAAATGGTGAATGGTCTGGAATTTCAAGCATTTTTTTATTCTTGCCCACATAATGGTAACCTCAGACTACTTGCAGTAGATAATGGTAGGTGAACTGGAGTTGAACCAAAACCAACTTTCAACATTTTTTCTCTTTTCCAAGGTAGGAACATAATCACCAGGCAGGGACTACTCCTTCATGCCAATGCCAGTGACAATGTATTTACACAGGGGACTTTACTTGCACCACTCCCAGCCCCACACCCCCTGTTGTATCCTGTGGCATTTCCCTGACTCCTTGTTGGAGTGGTGTTGGGCTGTACCCCAGGCATTTAGTACTTGACTCCTGAGTAAGCCAAACTGCTCCTAACTAAACCAGACCCCCTGATTGACTTGCTTAAAGACTCTCCCAGCATCATTTCCTGATTTTTTCCTTCTTGAGTATCTGCCTCCAAAGAAGAGACCAAATGGAATGTGGTCCAGCCACTCAGTGGCTCCCATAAATAGTTGGAGAATGATGTCATGGGGGGGGTTGCTATACTTGATGGGTTAAATTATGAGAATGACAGATGTTAATGTTTATTGAATTTACCATGTCTTGCAGCTCTGTCAGATGGTGAGGTTGGTCCCTGGAGCCTATTTAGAATACAAATCTGCTCTGTTGAACGAATGTAACAAGCAAGGAGGCTTGAGACTGGCACAGGCAAGAGCGCTCATCAAGATAGATGTGAATAAAACCCGGAAAATCTATGATTTCCTCATCCGAGAAGGATACATCACTAAGGCCTGAGTCTATGGGCTTGCAACACAAGTCACAGCTTCGGAATGTGGTGGGTCAAAGGACAGTGTGAGCGTCTGGAGAGCTTTGTTTTTGAGTCTAATTCTTGTGAAAAGAGGGAAGGAAGCAGGAAATCTTAGGTTGTGTTCATGTCTCCCGTTCTTCTCTGCCCTGCTTTAAAGCTCTCCTGTTACTGGTATTGTGCTCAGAGCTGTGTGCTCGATAAGCTATTATTAAATGTGAGTGGGCATTTATTCCTAACACCTCTCGTAACTAAAATGAGAACCATAGTACCTCATATCACAGTTTTTGTGGAAATAGAACCAAACCGAACCACAGTGTTTCTTCCCAGGAGTCCAGCTCAGACCTTTGTACTTGAGAGCTAATTTTGCTGACTCTGTTTCCTTCAGACATTGCAGACAGATGTGAAATAAAGAGAAAGGTTTTACAGCATGAGTTTTCAAAGGATTTTTTTTTAAGCTGACAATTTATGTTTATGAGCAAAGAGGTAGAAAAATCTTCCCATGATGGTCTTGACCCAAGCTACATTTTTAACTTTACTGTCTGGCTTTGTACATTGCAGTCTGGCTGTCTGATCTGCAGTAGACTTGAGGAGGTGGCACTGGATATGAAATGTTTCTGTTATTTTTAAAATTAATGGATTAAAGTTTTTTGCTATTTAATTTGTGGGTGTGTCAGATATTCTGGTAACTAAAGCACTCTTAGGGTGTCGGGTGCCCGCCCCATCATGCTGACTGTCTCTGCTAACTCGCGTGTCCTGTGTCCTGGTCTCACCCTGCCCTCACCCTGGGTTTCTCGGGATACCAGGTCCCTGAGGGTAGAGATGATGCAACTATCCTCATCTTTGCTTCGATTGAGACCTGAATCCTAATTTCTTAGTGGTGAAAGGCTGCCCTTCAATAAAAGCTGCTTTTAAAGCCCAAGTAAAGCAGCTTCGTGTGAGACGCACAGGATGAGTAGCCCCACCACATCTGAAAAGTAGTCCTCCAATCTTTCCACAGAATAAGAAGCCAAACTAATAGTCATGTTTATCTCATTTCTTTTGGAAGCAAGGTTTTGCATAGAAATAACTCCTTAAAAGCTGCACAAACCATCTTCAGTAGCCAATTTAATTCCTTTAACATTCAAACATCTCATTTATTTTCCTTTTTCTGTTCTACTTTTTTTGGGGGGTATAGTTGGGGGGAGCTATCTCCTAGTGATTCAGACTAGCCTCAAACTTGGCTATGTAGACAAGAATAATCTTGAACTCTTCATCTTCCTGCCTTTACCTCTCAAGTGCTGGGATTACAGGTATGCACCACCACACCTGACTGACAAACATTTTTTAAAAAATATTTATTTGCACAGAAAGAGAGAATATGAATTGGGAGTGCCAGGGCCTCTAGCCACTGCAAACAAGCTCTAGATGCATGTGCCACTTTATCTGGCCTTATATGGGTACTGGGCAATCAAACCCAGGTCATTTGACTTTTCAGGCAAGTGCCTTAACCACTGAGCCCTATCTCCACCACTACTTTTAACTGATTTAAATATGCATGCAATTTATCAATAGGCATCCAGACTATGAGAAATGAAAAGGACCCTCAGGATTTGAGAGATGACCTGTGGAAATGGTCTCCTTTCTTTGTGTAGTCATATCTCTTAGAAAATGGATCCCACTATCACTATCAACCCTGGTTGATTATGAATGGATTTGGTCCCACCCATGAAAAGTAATTCTTAAGGTTTTGAGGTGCAGTAGACATCAGTGTTGAGTGATACTTGTTATAGTGTGAGGGGTTAATTTTGATTAAGGAAAAGCTTCCTGGGAGAGGTGGCTTTTGAGGCAATGATAAGATCAAGAGGAGAGAGAAAAATGGCAGATGGAGGTGGGAGACTGTTCCAGACATAGGGGGTGGGTGATGGTGTGGAGGCAGCCGTGGGAGTAAGGAAAATGGCCAAGGGATGTCTTTGGCTAGAACACAGGGGGCAGGTGTAGCAGTTAGGAGTGGGAGGATGGTAGGACAGACTAATTGAAACCTTGGAACCAGTTGAATGCAGGAGAATGTTTGGGGATCAGTAAATTTGAGGTGGAAAATGACATGGTCGAAAGTAATGAAAGAAAAACACAATTAATTGCAAATCACTAGATTTTAGAAAGTAGGTTATTGGGCTGAAGAGATGGCTTAGTGGTTAAGGCATTTGCCTGCAATGCAGAAGGACTCGAGTTCAATTCCCCAGTGCCCATAAAAAGCAAGATGCACAAGAGGGCGCATATGTCTGGAGTTCTTCTGAAATGGCTGAAGGCTCTGGTGTGCCCATTCTCTCTCTGTGTCTGCCTCTCTCTCTCTCTCTCTCTTTCTCTCTCTCTCTCTCTCTCTCTCTCTCTCTCTCTCTCTCCCTCTCTCTCATAAATAAATAAAACATTTGAAAAAAGAAAGTAGGTTATTACTTTGGTAAACCCAGCTTTATGAACTTTCAGGCCTTGTATCCCTAGTGAATTTCTCAAAGGTCTAACTAAGGTCTAGCCTGATCTTGAGTGAGGAGTTTTTGTTTTGTTGTTGTTCTTTTGCTTTTCAGTGTTTTGTTGTGTAGTCCAGGGTGGCCTCAAACTCATGGACAAATTCCTGTTCAGTCTTCCATGTGCTAGGATTTCAGACATGTCCCACAATGACCAATGATGAATATACTCTTTGTTCTTTTGGTGGTGCCGAGGATTGATTCCAACACCTCATTTCTTCCCAAAAAGCACTCTACCACCGAGCTACATCTGCAGCCAGGGAGTACTGAGTGCTCTTTTTAAAAGTATTTATTTATTTATTTGTAATCAGAGAGAGAGAGAAGAGAGACAGAGAGAATGGGCATGCCAGGGCCTCCGGCTATTGCATGTGGCTTTACATGGATACTAGGGAATCAAACTACAGTTAGGTTTTGCACATAAACACCTTAACTGCTGAGTCATCTCTCCAGTCCCCTGAGTACTCTTGAAAGGAGTCACTGAGGTCATTATCTTTTTCCCATATACATATATATTTATATTTTTAGCCCAGGCTAGTCATGTAGTGATTTTTCTACTTTAGCCTCCCAAATGTTGGGATTAAATAACCTGAGCCATCACACCTAGCTTTTGGATTACCTTTTTTTTTTAATATTTTATTTATTCATTTTTAAGCAGAGAGAGAGAGAGAGAGCGAGCACACCAGGGCCACCACCTTGTGGGTCTAGCTTATGTGGTTCCTGGGGAATTGAACCCAGGGCCTTAGTCACTAGAGGCAAGTGCCTTAACTGCTGAGCCATTTCTTCAGCCTATCTTTTTTTTTTTTTTCCTGGTTTTTCAAGATAGGGTCTCGCCCTAGCCCAGGCTGACCTAGAATTCACTATGTAGTCTCAGGGTGGCCTCAAACTCAGGGCATCCTCCCACCTCTGCCTCCCAAATGCTGGGATTAAAGGTGTGCACCACCACGCCCAGCTTGGGTTATCTTTTTGCACGTATCATAGAAAAACATTTATTGGTATCTATGGCTGTCTTAAATATATTATTTCTGGGCTGGAGAAATGGCTCAGTAGTTAAGGCACTTACCTCCAAAGCTGAAACACTTGGGTTTGATTCCCCAGTACCCATGTAAAACCAGATGCACAAAATGGTACATGCATCTGGAATTTACTTGCAGTGGCTAGGGCCATGTCACACCCATTTGTCTGTTTCTCTCCTTGCAATAAATAAAGAGAATATAATACACTATTTCTTCCATGTTCTGACACCTAGACAAGACGACTATTTTTTTTTTTTAGAGGTAAGGTCTCACTCAAGCCCAGGCTGACCTGGAATTTACTGTATTATCTCAGGCTGGCCTCAAACTTATTGATTCTCCTACTTCTGTTTCCCGAGTGTTGATTAACAGCATGCACTGCCAGGGCCTCTAGCCAATGCAAATGAGCTCCAGGTGCATGCGCCACTTTGTGCATCTGGCTTTACATGGTTACTGGGGAACTCAACTCTGGTCCTTAGGGTTTGCAGGCAAGGGCCTTAACCACTGGGCTATCTCTCCAGCCCAAGCCTGCTGCTTAGTACTAAAAAATGAGAGCTACCAAGAATCTTCCCAAGAACTTTGCCTCCTTCTCCTTTGCTTCCAGAAAGGGTTGGGTAAGAGCCAGCTGCTCCTTGTCCTGATCAGCTCAGAAGAAGGTGAGTGTACTCCAAAACTCAGCAACATGAATAAAGATCCTACCTATTAGGAAAAAAATTTTTTTTAAAAATTTATTTAGCATTCAAGACTTCTGGTGCAGTTTTATGCAAATCCTCTCCCTGTGGTGGGAAACAGGAAGTTTGTAGCTCATCTAGCTTGATTTCTCAGTAACCTGCAGCCCAAGCATGTGGGGTCTTCAGCAATAGGATCTTATTAGTTCTGGTGGGCAGCCAAGAGCCTTGACAATGGTTTACAATGTTTGGGGGCATCAGGGACCTCCCTGGCCAACAACTTACTAGAAGGTATTCCACCCCTGGCACTGAAATTTTTCTAATAGGAATCTATGACTTCTGGGTACACCATTAACCCCATAGTATACTTCTGCCCATACACTCCCTTTTTAACAAAGAAGTAGGTTTCCTTATGGCTTATTCATAACATATTAAATTTTGGATTAACCCTGCTCTTACCCTTCCTTTCCTCTATTCCTTCCCCTGATCCTATTTATACTATTCCACCCCCAGTAATTTGCTTCTCTACTTACATATCTACAATATCCTTCCCTTAAAGCCTTCCCTCTCCTCCCTCCCTTATAGCCCCTTCCTAGCTTCCTGGCCTCTACTACTGACTTTTACTCCAACTCACATGCAAATCTAAATATTTAAAATTTGATAAGTTGGTTTTAACTAAGCATCCAAACATTGTAATTTTTTTTTTTTTTCTTTCAAGGCAGGCTCTCACTATAGCCTAGGCTGACCTGGAACTCATAGTGATCCTCCTGCCTCAGCCTCCTGAGTGTTCAGAATAAAGGCATGGGCCACTAAAAGCACGCCCAGCTGAGACATTGAAATCTTAACTGGAAAAGTGGGAAGACCAATGGTATTCATCAGTGCCATATCCCACTTAGTCATTCTAACTTTGGGAGATGTGTAGATATGTAGTAAAAGAGCTAAAATCACCACTGTGAAGAATCAGAGGCCTCGGTTACTCAGAACAGTTTGGGAAAATTCATATTTAGCTACAAAAATAATCATTTCACCCATCTCTAGGTAGGAGGATGCTTCTGTGTTCTAAGTGGCATTCTGGAACGTCAGTCATAGTATATATGTATTTGTTTTTAATTTTCTTTTTTTGAGGTATGTCTCGCTCTAGCCCAGGCTGGCCTGGAGTTCACTTTGGGAATTGAACTAATAATGCTCATACCTTCAAGGCAAGCACTTTACTGCTGTTACCTTCCCAGTCCTGTTTTATGCTTCTGAGACAGTCTCCTGTAGCCCAGGCTGTTTTTGAACTTGCTGTGTAGCTAAGGACAACCAGTTATCTGCTCGTCCTACCTCCCCCTTCTAAGTGCATGGGATTACAGTTGTGCACCACCACATCCTGTTGATTTGTATGAATTACCAAACTGGATGCATTGTTTTCTTTTCCGGTCAGCCATGTGCAGTTTAGCCCATCAAATCTGTCAAATAGAGCTCTCTCTTATTTAATGGAACACAACCACTTTTACCACCTTATAGAGAAGAGTTGGCTCCTCTAAGAGAAAAGATTTCTCTTTAATCAGACACCAGCCTTTTTGAGTGAAATGTAAGTGAAATTGAACAGGGTCTCAGAGCTGAAGCAGGGTCAAAGCAGCCTGATAATCTAGGTATACTTACAAGGGGACAAGAATAAGCAGGCTGGGCATGGTGTACAAGCCTGTAACCCTAGCACTCTCGAGGCAGAGGCAGGAGGATCAGACTCACCTCCATAACGAGTTCCAGCCCTTCCCCCACTACCCCCTAAAAAGTGAAGAGCATTCTACTAGGGAATTTTGGCTTTTTTAATATTTTTAACTTAGGCTGCCTAGAACTATCATGTAACCCAGACTGGCTCAAACTCAAATTGTTTTGCCTCAGCCAACCCACACCCAAGGGGATTACAGGTATGTGCTCTCCCCCCCCCCCCAAACCTGGCTTTTAACTAGGAAATGTTAGCTCCTGAGTAGTCTGTCCTGGAAATAAGCCTGTGAAGTGACGTGTTCGTGTGCTGCCTCTGAGCTGGGACAAGAGTCGCTGTCTAAAGGCAGAAGCTCTTCTGTTCATTGTCTGCTTCCTGGCTTCCAGTGTACCTGCCCTTTGATTTCATTGACCAAGCTTACAGATCAATGACCAGTATTTGAGGGACGGATGCATCATATATTAAAGTTCTTTTATCACAATGAGTTTCTTGCTTACGCAGGCATCATGTCCCAAGCCCCATTTCCCGTTGGGAGCAGGAATAGAGATAAGAATATAGTGACTACCAAAAGCTTTAAAACCTAATACAAAAAAAGTTGATTCAATAAATGTAGCCCTGAAGGTCACTGTATTTGCCTTCTATATGAAAGACCCATGGTTAACCTTTGCCAGTTTAGACTTGTTCTGTGGCCTTCAGGCCTGTATAATTGAGAGTTTATTACACTTATTTTCAAATACTTTGGAGCACAGGGGATGCGACTAATCATTGGATTGAGTTAATCTCGCATTCATTTTTTTTTTTTTGAAGTAGGATTTCATTCTAGCCAAGACTGGCCTGGAACTCACTCTAGTCCCAGGCTAGCCTCGAACTCACAGTGATCCTCTTACCTTTCCTTCTGAGTTCAGGGATTAAAGGGGTCCTCCACCACACCTAGCTACAATCTTGCATTCTTAACCACACAAACTTTCTTTATCTTGCACTGGTCAGGGTTGTATGTGGTGATGTCTTGGACCTGTAGTCTGAGGTCTATCTTATTTGGCAAAAATACTTCCAGTGGGGCTAGAGAGATGGCTTAGCAGTTAAGGTGCTTGTCTGCAAAGCAGAAGGATGTGAGTTCAACTCCTCAGTACCCACATAAAGCCAGATGCACAAGGTGTGTTTGGAATTCATTGCAGTACTGGAGGCCCTCGTCCGCCCATTCTCTCTCTGCCTGCCCCCCTCTCTCAAATGAATAAATATACAAATTAGTTTTAAAAAAACACTTTCAGTGGCTTATTAATACTTCTTCTAACCAAAAAAAAAAAAATTTTAGCCAGGCGTGGTGGTGCACGCCTTTAATCCCAGCACTCAGGGAGGCAGAGGTAGGTAGGAGGATTGTCATGAGTTCGAGGCCAGCCTGAGACTACAGAGTGAATTCCAGGTCAGCCTGGACTAGAGTGAGACCCTACCTCAGGGAAAAAAAAAAAAAAAAAAAACTTCTTCTAGGTTCCTACTTGTATTAAGCAGAATCAACATCTTAGGAAGTCTGGAAGAAAACCCCATAGTTGGTTTAAGAAGCCAACACTTTCTTAAGATGCTGACATACTATCATCTTCAGCCAACCTGCAACCAAGTTCCAACTCCTAACACTTCCCATGTGTATCTCCTCCTTGGATAGCCGGGTGTCAGCCATTTCTGAAATTGTTTATAGTCTAAGCTGCTCATTTTTCTCATCGAGCAATACAAAACCATCGATTTGCTCCCTCCCACTATCACCTTTCATTTAGGGCATTCCTTTAAGACACAAAAAAACATATTTTAAAAAATATTTTAGACATTGATCCCCTCAGTAACAAAATACAAAGAGAGGGTGGAACCAGGTTGACTCCTAGGCTATCCATAACCCCCTACCACATGGACTGATCCAGACTACCCACCGAGAAGGATATCCAGCAGATTGGGGACAGGGAGGAGGGAAATGGGGATGTCAACTCATTATTTGCTCACTCAATGTATCTAATTGTGGACAATAAAAATAAATATTTAATTTATTGGGGAGTCAGGATATGGGCACGCCGGGGCCTCCTGCCACCGCTGATGACTGCTATATGCATACACATGTACTACTTTGTGCATTCGGTTTTACATGGATACTGGGGAATCAAACCCTGTGCTTTTAGACTTTGCAAGCAAGCGCCTTTAACTGCTGAGCCATCTCCAGTCCCAGAAAAAACATTTTAAGAAATAAAAAATAATGAGCAGGGTGTGGTGGCGCACACCTTTAATCCCAGCACTCGGGAGGCAGAGGTAGTAGGATTGCCGTGAGTTCAAGGCCACCCTGAGACTATATAATGAATTCCAGGTCAGCCTGGACTAGAGCGAGACCCTACCTCGAAAAATACCATAAAATAAAATAAAATTTAAAATAAAATTTAAAAAATAATGGATGCTGGGCTGTAGAACTTATTTTGATATTGTGTACTCACTATCCCCTCTGTAAAATCTGATTTTAAACTGGGTCTTAGAAATATGGTTTTGTTTTCTTAGTTTGTAATCTTAGAAAGTTGTAAAAGGTGAAATGGGCAATTTTCAGGTTAATTTAATAGCTTTCCCCCAAAAAAAAAATTATTGAAGAGGATTGCAACATCCAGAAATACCTTGAAGACAACAGCTCCTGAGTGCCAAAGGCCTAGGAGATAGACCTGACTGAAACTTTAACAACAGATGGTATAGACAGCAAGGGATCATGGGAATTTGCTGTTTACACCAGAGAGGTGGGACAACTTTTCCACCTATTTGTGCACGTTGGTCCCCTGTTAGGAATCTCTTGGTTTTTGTTTTGTTTGAGTGTTTGCGTGTATAGTGAATAGGTGGTTGTATATGTGTGGATACTCATGCATTGTAGATGCCAGAAGTTGATGTTACATCTCCCTCAATTTCTCTTTATTCTCTTTAAATTTTTTTTTTTGTAGCCTTGAGGGGCATGCCAGGGCCCCTGTCACTGCAAATGAACACCAAATGCGTGTGCCATTTTGTGTACCTGTCTCTACATGGGTACAGGGTGATTGAGCCCAAGTCATTAGACTTTGCAATGTCTCCAGCCCCTCTACTCTGTTCTTTGAGACAGCGTCTCCCACGGAACCAATTTGGCTAGCCTAGCTTGCCAACAAGCCCTAGGGATCTAGGGCACACCACCAGGCTCAACATTTTATTTGGGTGCTGCTTGTCTCCTGTCTCAAGCACTTTACCCACTGATCCGTCTCCCCAGCTGCCAGACTGTTTTGTGCTTGTTTTTTTTTCAAGGTAGGGTCTCACTCTAGCCCAGGCTGACCTGGAATTCACTATGTAGTCTCAGGGTGGCCTTGAACTCATGGCAATCCTCCTACCTCTGCCTCCCGAGTGCTGAGATTAAAGGCGTGTGCCACCATGCCCAGCCAGACTCAGTTTTTAAATCAAGGGCAAGCTACAGCAAATAATGCAACCGCAGAGGACAGGATCCAGCCTCCTCGTTAATCCAAGATCCAGCCACACTTAACTGAAATCTTTGCCTGTTTTGGTCAAGCATGGCTTCTGATTCAGGATACCTGTCGCTCTAAGTCAAGATTTGGGTTTTTAACTTCATGATCTGAAGGAAAAACAGCTTTTGAAGCAGTCTCAGGAGTGCCTCCGCCCCCAACCACTGCAGAAAAGAAGGCGTTTGTGGGAGAGATGAGTAGCTGTAGACGTCATTGCATCATCCAGATCCCAGCTGTGACCTGGCTCAGAGTTTTCCAGTTAAAAATAGCCCATGCCTTAGACTTAGGGTGTGTGGGGGGGAAGGTAAACTGTTGCGTCTCCATGGAAACCATGGTGTGGGTTGGGAGGGGGGATCCAAAAGCATTGGGCTTCCAGCACATGTATAAGATGAAGTGTATGAAGGGACCAGAAGCCTAGAGACCCTCTGATGAAAGGTGGTACCCCTAATTAGCATCCAGGATGTAGCCAGACACTGCCTCGGGGTTCTTTGAAGCATTCCACTTGTGCCTGGTGAAGACTGTAACAAACCTACTGTTGAGCAACATAGTAGGTTACATGCTGCCTTCTGACCATCTGGGAACCTCTGCTACCCTGCCACTCATGTTCCACTGCTTTATTTGTATATTCATGGGTTTGAAATGATGCAGGTAACATTTGAAACCAGAGGGGAGTCTAGGCTCAGGAGCTGATTTGTACATTTACTTCCTTTAAGCGTGACCAGGTTTTTCCTCTTTGTGTTGTAGGTAATTATGCAAAGCAGCATTAATTATCTTAGGTGTCTTTTAAAAGCATGTCGCTTGACTATTTCTGATTTCACCACTAGGTAAATATTGAGAAAAATATTTCTTTTTTAAAAAATATTTTATTGGGCTGAAGAGATGGCTTAGCGGCTAAGGCGTTTGCCTGCAATGCAGAAGGATCAGAGTTCGATTCCCATGCCCATATACAGCCAGATGCATAAGAGGGCACATGTGTCTGGAGTTCATTTGCAGTGGCGCCCATATTCTCTGTCTGCCTCTCTCTCTGTCTCTCAAATAAATAAAATATTATAAAAATATTTTATTTATTTTCAAGCAGAGAGAGAGAGAGAGAGAGAGAGAGAGAGAGAGAGAGAGAGAGAACCAGGGCCACCACCTTGTGGGTCTGGCATATGTGGGTCCTGGGGAATTGAACCCGGGGCCTTAGGCACTAGAGGCAAGTGCCTTAACCGCTGAGCCATCTCTCCAGCCTGAGAAAAAATATTTAATTTCTTAATTGTGTGTGTGTCTCAGTGTCTGTCACTCTAGCCCTGGCTCATTCTGTAGGGCAGGCTGCCCTTGAGCTCATGCAGATCCTCCCGTCTCAATCTCCCAAGTACAGGGTTCACAGATGTGTGCCACCACAGCTGTCTTTGTTTTTCCTTTGGAACATTAAAAAATTAGGGAGGCGGGAAACAGAGGTACCAACACATGATTTGTGCATACAAAGTTTCTACTTGATAATAAAAAAGTCAAGAAAAACATTGTGAGTCTATGGTGTGCATGCCATTGGGCACATGTGGAGGTCAGAGGATGACTTCAGGTGTCTGTGTTCCACCTTCTTTGAGGCAGGGCTTCTTGCCACTGCCAGACTTCAGAGGAACATCAGACTAGCCCTGGAGTTTTGTATTCTCCTGGCTTCATTTCCATAGGGTCATACATTCCTTGGAATCACAAATGCATGTGCCACTCTGCATCTTGCTTTACTTGGGTCTGGGGAATTGAATCCAGGTCAGGCAGGCTTTGCAAGCAAGTGTTTCTAACTGGTGAGCCATTTACCCAGTCCCTCATTCTCCTTTTTAATTTTAAAGAATTGTGCATGTGTGTATGTGAGATGATGTCTCTCTCTCCCTCTAGCCTACACTTTGGTCAGTAGCTTAGTCTTGCTGCCCTTGAATTTTGTTTTGTTTTGTTTTTGTTTTTGTTTTTCCAGGTAGGGTCTCATTCTAGCCTAGGCTGACCTGGAATTCACCATGTAGAATTCACGATGTAGTCTCAGGGTGATCTCAAACTCACAGCAATCCTCCTATCTCTGCCTCCAGAGTGCTAGGATTAAAGGTTTGACCTTGTATTCTTAAAGAATTTTTAAAGTATTTTTTCAAGCCAGATATTGTGGTATACATTTGTAATCCCAGAAAGTAGAGAAAAATCAAGAGTTCATTGATAGCCTCAGTTTGAGGACAGCCTGGGCTATGTGAGAACCTGTAGAACCTGCTTAAAACTATTAAGAATTGTTTTCCTTTCAAGAAATACATGAATGCATTCTAGTTATTTAAATAAAAATAAAGGAAAAAATAAAATAAATAAAGAGGCTGGGGAGATGGCTCAATTGGTAAAGTCTGAAAAACTGACAAAAAAGCAGGGCTTGGTGGCACACTATTGTAATCCAGCACTGGGGAGGCAGAGACATCCCTGGGGGTCTCTTGCCAGCCAGTCCAGCATACTTGGTGAGATCCAGGCCAATGAGAGACCCTGGCTCCAAAAGGGTGGATGGTGCCTGAGACAAATGGCATCCAAGGTTGACTTCTGAGCAGAACACATGTGTACACACACCTGCACACACATTCGTATAAAGAAATTAAAGTACCTTCAAATGAAAAGTTTATGGTACTAGTAGCGGAGGAAGGAAGAATGTTTTCTGTTGCTGGCTTTCTATAAATGCTTTCTTGTTTAGCTGCCTGGTATACTGGAAGATCGAAGGAACAATTCTCGCTCACTAATTTTTATTGAGGGTGAGGATTTCAGTCTATTCCATGTTGGCCTCAAGCTCTTTGTAGCTGAAGACGACCTTCAAATCCTGATCTTGAGCACATCGCGCCTGGCTCCCTTGTTCACTATTTAGTAAGCATGTAATTTTAGTCCTGTTTCTTCACTCTTCATGTCTAATGTATGGTTGGTAATGTCTGCCTGGCTGAGTTTAGTGAAGGTTAAATGGGATAAAGCATGTGAGGCCACCCTGAGACTACATAGTGAATTCCAGGTCAGCCTGGGCTAGAGCGAGACCCTACCTGGAAAAACCAAAAAAAAAAAAAAAGAGTATGATTTGCTTGTACCACATCATGCTGAAGTCACACAAAGGGGCACTAAAATATGAAAGAGAGCAAATGTTAAACAGATGTGCATTTTTTAGAGATGCTGTTTATTTTTAAAATTTGCATTATTGCCACAGCCTTAGCAATGAATTAAGGACAGAAATAGAGACAGATTTTTAAATCACTCAGTTGTCCTAGGCATGTTGTCATGTCCCCTTATAATATCTCCCTCAGGCAACTTAATAGTTATGAAACTATGTATGCTAAGATTGTAATTGTGTAAGCAAAATTAAAATGTATAGAAAAAAATGACATTCAAATGTTAGTCATTGTGTTTTTTTAATCCTAAATGATGGGTAATATTTTCTCCTATTTTCCTTTCCTTTTTCCTTTTCTTTTACCATGTAACACTTCTTATGAAAAAATTAATTTTGAAGACAATAAACCCAAAAATAGATCAAAGTATTTCAGGTCTAATAAAAACACTTTAAGTCCATGTGATAGGTGTGTGTCTCATTACTGTCTTACATCTTATGGTGTAAGGCAGCTTTAGGCAAATGTCTGTCGTAGATGAGACTTCAGTCCTGCTAATTCTTTCATCTTCACATTCATAGAGTTTCCTCAGAGACACCTGGTGACCACTGTTCTTCGGCACCTGCTGCAGGCCAGTGGCTTACAGAAAGGGATTTGCATCTTATCACAGACACTGGCAAGCAGGCTGAGACTTCTCTGGAGCATGAGACCTAATGGCACCCTGAAGTCTGCCTTCTGTAGACTGAGAGCCTTAGTCCCTGCTGTTCCCCTGTTCAGACAGGTAGCACCAGAGCTGTGCCAGCTTCTTAACCAGAGGTGATGACACAATCACGCTTTAGGACACGAATGTTCATGGAAGGCTTAGTTCCCACAGTCCATGAAAACACCTTGCTCCTTCTCACTACCTAGAGCTGCTTCTGCATTCGGAGGCACCCATAAAGTGTGCAATCTAGAGTCCCCGCCCAAGCAATTAAGATGAGTAATTTTTCAAATATTTTATTTATTTATTTATTTATTTGAGAGTGAGAATGGGCACATCGGGGTCTCTAGCCACTGAAAATAAACTCCAGATGCATGGACTACCTTGTGCATCTGGCTTTATGTGGGTACTGGGGAATCCAACCTGGGCTCTTAGGCTTTTTGCAGGCAAGTACCTTAACCAATATGGCATCTCTCCAGCCTAAGAATTTGTTTTTCAAGGTAGGGTCTCACCCTAGCCTAGGCTGACCTGGCATTCACTATGTAGTTTCTGGGTGGCCTCGAACTCATGGCAATCCTCCTACCTCTGCCTCCCAAATGCTGGGATTAAAGGCATGTGCCACCACACCTAGCCTAAGCCCAAGAATTTTTTTTAATTAATTAATTTATTTGCAAGGAGAAAGAGGGAGAACACAGGTGAATCAGGGCCTCTAGCCAACTGTAAACTCCAAATGCACACACCACTATGCATCTGGCTTTTATGTGGGCACTGGGAAATCAAACCCAAGTTGTTAGGCTTTGCAGGCAAGTTCCTTAACCACTGAGCCATCTCTGTAGCCCAAGGAGAATACCTTCAAGAAGGAAGACATCAGAAACTAATCAGTCAAATTTCTACTCTCTGCTCACCACGTCTCAGTCCAGACATTGCTCTCTGAAGCACTGCTAGGAGGACACAGACCCTCATTTGGCACAGACAGATTGTACTTCTGTAACAGATGGTCCCTGAAGCAGTTGACATTGATAACCTCACACATTTATAGTCCAGGCGCTACATATAACTACTGAAATGTGAAATGACTGGGCTGGGAATGTAGGTCAGTTGGTAGAGTACTAGCCTAGCATGCGCAATGGCCTTGGCTTCCGTCCTTGCAAAATTAATTGGAGCTGAGTAAAACAGACAAAAGGTTTGGTTACTTGGCCACACTGGATATCTTTCAAGGCCTGAATAGCCAGCCACCTGAGGCTAATGGGTATTGGACAGTGAAAATACAGATTTGTATTACATGTCAAAAATAAGTTACTGGGGCTGGAGAAATGGTTCAGTGGTTAAGGCACTTGCCTCCAGTGCCTAAGGCCCCTGGTTCAATTCCCCAAGTCCCACATAAGCCAGACCCACAAGGTGGTGGCCCTGGTCTCTCTCTCTCTCTCTCTCTCTCTCTCTCTCTCTCTCTCTCTCTCTCTCTCTCTCTCTCTCTCTCTGCTTGAAAATGAATAAATAAAATAAAAAAGAAATAAATAAAATATTAAAAAAAAAATAAGTTACTGGGGCTGGAGAGATGGATCAGTGGTAAAGGCACTTGCATCCAGTGCCTAAGGCCCCGGGTTCAATTCCCCAGGACCCACATGGGCCAGACCCACAAGGTGGTGGCCCTGGTTCTCTCTCTCTCTCTCTCTCTCTCTCTTTCTCTCTCTCTCTCTCTCTATCTGCTTGAAAATGAATAAATAAAATATTTTAAAAAATAAGTTACTGAAGGGTTGAGATGAGAGATGGTGAAGTGGTTAATGCACTTGCTTGCAAAGCCCAAGGATCCAGATTTGATTCCCCCAGCACCCACATAAAACCAGATGCACAAGGTGACACATGCATCTGGAGTTTGTTTGTGGTGGCTAGAGGCCCTAATGGGCCGATTCTCTTTCTATCTGCCTCTTGCACTCTCTCAAATAAGTAAAAACAAGTTACTGGGCTGGGGAGATGGCCCAAGGGTTAAACATTTGCTGCACAAGCCTAACCACCAGAGTTTGGATCCCTAGAATCCCCATAAAGTTGGATATAGTGGCCCATGTTTCTAATCCCTACAGCGACAGGAGATGGAGCCAAGAGAATTCCTAAGTCCTTGCAGCCAGGGAGCTAGTCTGATGTTCTTAGCAACAAACAGAGGACCCACACCCTGAAGTTGTCCTCTGACCTCCCCGTGCTTGCCCTGGCACATACTTGCCCATACATTATACACACATCATATACACAAAAGTTATAGCCGGGCGTGGTGGCACACGCCTTTAATCCCAGCACTCGGGAGGCAGAGGTAGGAGGATTACCATGAGTTCAAGGCCACCCTGAGACTACAAAGTAAATTCCCAGGTCAGCCTGGGCTAGAGTGAGACCCTACCTCGAAAAACCAAAAAAAAAAAAAAAAAAGTTACAGAACAAGTTGCTCATCACAAAGTTCTGTGGACCTTGCTAGCCAGAAAAGGAAATACCTCCAAGTTGCATTCTTTCAAGGCGTGTGTAGGTAAGCCCAGGCCTCATTCTGTAAAAGCACACAGCACCTCCCTCCCTCCCTCCCCACAGGCACTGATGTACAGTCATTGCTGACCTGGTATTGCTGACTTCACTGTTTCTTCCTACTTAGTCTCTAGACCTTTTTTTTTTTTTTCAAATATTTTATTTATTCATTTTCAAGCAGAGAGAAAGAGAGAGAGAGAGCACTAAGGGCCACCACCTTGTGGGTCTGGCTTATGTAGGTCCTGGGGAATTGAACCCGGGGTCTTAGGCACTGGAGGCAAGTGCCTTAACCGCTGAGCCATCTCTCCAGCCCTCTAGACCTTTTTTTAGTTTGGGTTTTTGTTTTTGTTTGTTTGTTTTTTGAGGTAGGGTCTTGCTTTAGCCCAGGCTGACCTGGAATTCACTATGTAATCTCAGGCTAGCCTGGCTGGAACTCAAGGTGATCCTCCTACCTTGGCCTCCTAGGTGCTGGAATTAAAGGCGTGCACTACCACTCCTGGCTAGTCCCTAGATCTTCAGGCACACACCACATTCAAAGTGAACTCTTCACAGTGCTCACCTCCCCCCTCTTCAGTTTAGGGCATGGATGCTCATGGAAGGCTTAGTTCCCAATAGCCCATGAAAACAACTCACTCCTTGCCATGACCTAGAGCTTTGCTTCTTCCGCCAAGCTGGAAATTGAAGCGGGATGGATGGATCTGCTGCTGTCCCTGCATTGACTGGGGACAGGCAGAACTTGGTATATTATTATTGACAGAAGTCTTGCTATTTCCATATTGACATGTCAAAAATAAGTCATTAAAATGAACTGCTGGAATCATTCAGTGCTGGGAAGATGTCTTTTCCAAATAAGACTTGAACTCTCTGGGCTTTTCTCTAGTGTTCTCCTAAATTAATTTTGTCCAATTTTAAAGTGTTCTTTTTATGGAGTCAAAAATAAATCTCTCCAGTCTAGGCCTTTTTAGCTAGATTACCACTAAAATGCCTTAGATGTTGTATTTTTGTCTGGGAAGCAGACAACACTTCTAGAATCTAAGTTCTAGCGTCTAGATATTCCAGCATTCACAAGAATGACAGAATCCACTTGTCCAATGGCGATTAGGAATAGCATTTTAAAAAAAGCCTCAACGCTTTGGTTTTGAAAATGTCGGGGGATGTAAACCCCAAGTGCGATGTCTTCCTCTCTTTCCTCTCCCTCCAATCTATATTCCTTTGACTGTTCAGCAGTTCTGGTGCCAAGGACTTGCTGAGGCCCTGGCTCTGGTGAGTAGAGGACTGGGCATGGAGTCAGGGCTCTTGGTGTCTGACTCACTGCAGAGGCCCAAGCAAGTCTGTAAGGCCCCTGCCAGAGGCAGAAGGGAAGGCAGGATGGCCATGAAAGAAGTCCACTTGGCATTTACTCATGTTACAGATGGGTAGACACCCCCTCTCCAGAGTGACACAGCAACAATCCCTCAACCAACCCGCCAGCCCAGCCTGGCCTTCCTCTAGCCTGGGAGCACCTTCCAGTGTGGTGGTGGTTGCTGGCTTGGGGTCTTGGAGCAGGTAGATGTCACTATCTTGATCTCCTTATGTGCTTCCCAGTTACTAGAAACTGCCAGAACTTGTCCAAGCAAAATTCACCCAGCAGTTAGTTGCCCTGAAACTGAATCCCTTCACCCTAGGGCCCTAACTCCTGGCTCCCCTGCGCTGCAGGGAAGATGGGGGTGGCTGAGAGGTGATGACAAGTCACTTTTGCGTTCGTGTGGTTTTCTTGGCTTTGAATTCTCTCCTCATCCAAAAGTATCCAAGTGAGCTTGAAGGTAGGCGCTAAAGTGGGGAGCGAGGAGGGAGGAGGTCTGGGGGGAACAGGTGAACAGACAGCCCCGAACTGGGGGGTGGGGTCAGGAGAGTCCCAGGATGTGGGGAGCACGGGGTACCGGAGCCCGGGTCCCCCCCCAGCTTCCCCCCTCCCACAGCACCCCTCAACCACCCTGCCCACGCCCGGCTCCCTCCCCCGCCGTGCCCCCAGCCCCCCTCCTCGGGCGGCGGGGCGCAGGGAGCGTGCGCACGGCCCGCCCCGCGCGCGGGCGGAGGGACGGAGGCGGCGGCGGCGGCGCTCAGCGGGCAGAAGCCGGGAGCCGCGCCGGAGGACGGACCCCAGCCGGGAGCCGGGAGCCGAGAGCCGGGCCGCTCGGTACGGGACTCGTCAGGCCGGGGCCGGGGAGCTGGGGTGCGGCCGGCGGGATGTCGGGGGGGGGACTTCGCGCTCACCGAGCTGGGGACGCTGGCGGGACCCGAGCGCCTCGGAAAACTTTGCGTCGTGCGCCCCCCAACCTGCTGGGGCGGTTCCGGGGTCCTGGGGCGGCCCCTCTCCCTCCCGCCGTCCTCGGCGCCCACCCCGGAGCCGCGGACGCTCGTGGCATCCTCCCGAGGTCCCTGCGGCCATAGGGACAACTTGACTCCAGTCGTCCGCTCGCTCGCTCGCTCGCTCGGGGCTTTGCAGGTCGGGGTGCACCGTCTCCCCGGTGAAGTTCAGTCGTTGTGGTTGTTGGGGAGCTGCGTGGTGAACCGCCTCAAGGGGATTGATGACTAGATTTCCTTTAGGTGCAGGTTGCCAATGGAACCAGCCAGTGTTTTGGTAACTGGACAGTCTCAGAGGTTAGGGGAGGCTGAGTGACTTAGGCATGTTTGTCTTGTAGGGACTTTAAAAAACACAAACAAAAAACCCAGTTTGTACTTTCTCCTCAGTAGGTTTTATGGCATCTGTCATGTGTTCATTAGAGATTGTAAGAGGTAGGTGGAGAGCATTGCTCCCCCATTTTACAGATGTGAAAACAGAGGAGGATTCTTCACAGACCTTCATTGAAGATGGGACCAAGAGGTTTAAACCCGGGTTCCTGGAATTCTTGCTCCCAAGTAGCCATTCGGAAGTTTAATGGAATGTTGGTCCGTCCTCCCCTGAATAGTCAGAGGCCAGGTGGCAGGTCCCAAGTTCCGATCACCACCGCAGCACACAGCTGAGTGTCAGGGCACAAGGCACAGTTTCTTGCACTAATTGCCTGTCCTTTCAAGCGAAGGAAGGAACGAACAGAGGCGCTGTGTTCTTTACAAAGTTGGGTGCCTTTGGAAGCTCTATTCCCTGGAGCTGCGATCTTGTTATTGTTTCTTGTGGCCTCGTAAAGACGCCCAGTCTGGGTTCCCTTGAGAAGCAGGGAGTGAGGCACCCCTGGCATGAGTAACTACCTCTTCTTGCCCAGAAACACCTTAGGAATTCACTTGAGGCCAGGTGAGGCCCTGGAGAATGGGGAGGAGGCAGGAAAGAGCCTTGACACATGGGCCCCACTCCTGCCTCCAGCTCTGACTCACCTTCTGACGCTTGGGGGAGGAGAGATAGCTGCTTGGTATTTTTGGCTTTCCCCCCATAAAACCGAGACGGTTTCCTTCATTCCGAGTCGTCTTAGCATCGGTGTGGAGCTCGTCGGGAGCCTGTCATAGTGCCTCACCGCAGGTATGCCTTCTGTGATATTCCTGAATAGAGAGAGTGCCTTCAATATCGACTTCTGAGGACAGGTGTGGAGGTGTAGGGAATCTTCGAGATGGTCTTTAAAAATTTCGAGCATGAAAACTAGTATTGGATGATTTTTTTTAATTGTTGTTGTTTTTGAGGTAGGGTCTCACTCTAGCCCATGCTAACCTGGAACTCGCTCTGTAGTCCTAGACTGGCCTCAAACTCAGTGACCCTCCTACCTCTGCCTCCCAGTGCTGGGACTAAAGGTGTGTGCCACCACACCCAGCTCAAAACTAGTGTTGAAAAAGGTACACTTTTAAGGAAGGAGATGCTAGGTGGATTCCTTTGCAAGTGGGATTTTGTTTCAAGACAAGGTGGATTAAAAATAGTTTCCCCCAGATGAAAAGAAATGCTTTAATCATCCTCTGTGTTAAAAATTGAAACTTTACAAATGAGGATTTAGCAACTTCCTCTGACATAACTTGCTGTGTGTAATTCTGTTAAGTTTGTGTACTTTTTAGACTTTTCTTAGAATTTTCATAAATGTCTATTTGCACAAGTGTTTTTTTTAATTGAAATTATTTTAAAGTTGATTTGTCCTGTTTATAGAGATTTAATCACTGTCCAGAACAGGTAGCATGCTTCTTAAGTATAACTGGTTATAAAATTAAAAAAAAAAAAAACTCTGGTAGTTTAGTGGTATTTCTCAGGGCAGCAGGTAAATGAGTCCTTCAGACAGCTCCATAATAATTGAATCATTGTCATCCTCAGCTTTATTCTCAGGTGCAAAATGAAAACTTTCTCATTAAAAACCAGACAGGACTAGCAGTATTGTCTTGCTCAAGGAGGCTTAAGAGCGAGTGGAGAGTTGCTAAAGCAACGACAGCCTGGGTATAAACTTACAGAGCAAACTAACATTCAAGGTGGCGGCTTGATTATTTATGAACGCTGCGCTGAGGTGAAGACCAAGGAAAGGAAAGCATTAATGGGGCACAGCTCAAATCAGTCATGTCAGAAGTGGGTGAATTCTAACAAAATTCACATCAGCAATTGGTGGATTTATATAGCAGACATGTAGAAAGGACTTTTGCTATGCTGATCATATTGTGCTTGAGCACTGAGAGAAGGCACCTGAGGTCCAGGCCTCAGGAAGCTGACAGACTCATAGTGACATTCAGAAAGGAGGACTTCTTTCCCCAGCTTAGCCAGAATGATGGATGTTCAGAACTATGATTCTCAATGCTGGGAAATCAATATTGTATTTATTTAACCTTTGAAATTGTGAATTACAACATGCCGATGAAACGAAACATACCTTTTTTTTTTTTTTTTTTTTTGAGGTAGGGTCTTGCTCTAGTCCAGGCTGACCTGGAATTCACTATGTAGTCTCAGGGTGGCCTTGAACTCACGGGTGATCCTCCTACCTCTGCCTCACCAGTGCTGGGATTAAAGGCGTGCGCCACCACGCCCGGCTTAACGAAACATACCTTAATGAATTATTGTAAAGAAACACACAGCGTAACTAATCTTGTAGTCCAAGAAACATCCTTCCCCTACTTTTTTCCAAGGACAGTAGGCAGGTGCCTTGATTAATTTAATGGAAATAGTTTCCTTTTTTTTCCTATAGCACTTACCCCCTAAATATAAACCTGTAAATGGCATAGTTGTTTTCACGCCCTTTTCATCTTTATGAAATATTCTTTTGGATTGTCTTAATTTTAAATTTATTATTTTAAATTTTTTAAATTTTATTTGTGCGTGGGGGGGGGCAGGCACACATGTGCCACACCATGTAGAGCGTAGAGGACAACTTTGGCACGTTGGTCCTCTCTTTCTACCTTGTTTGAGACAGGGTCTCTCTCTGTTTGCCACTGGGAAGGCCAGACTGGATGATCTGGGAGCTTTGGGATTCTCCTGACTCCACCTCCCATTGTTGTAGGTGCATTGGGGTTATAGCTGGATGTGCCTTTGACCACTGAGCAATCTTCCCAGCCCTTGAATTTTGTGCATGTGTATGGTATGCATGCATGTTTGTATGTGTACATGCGCATGTGCACTGTGGAGCCCAGAGGGCAATCTCAGGTGTTACCCTTGGAATTGACATCCACCTGTTTTTGAGATAGTGTTTCTCAATGACTTGGAACATTTAAGCTAGACTGGCTAGCTGGGGAACTCCAGGGGTCCTCCCGTCTCTGCCTCCCCAGTTCTGGGATTACTGTCATACCAACAGTTTTTACAGGGTACTGGGGCAAACACTTCACCCACTGAGCCATCTCCTCTGCCCCTTATTTTATTCAGTTTTTGACATAAAATCTCATTATGTGGCCCTCAGATTGTTGTCCTGTTCCTGCTTCTGTCTTCCAAGTGCTGGGATTACAGGCCTGTGCCACCTGCCCAGTTTGGATGCTCGTTCTTTTGATGTGTGTATGTATGTATGTATGTATGTAGTACATCCACATACTTTCTCACACACAAATGTGTGATGATATGCATACTATAAACACATATAATTGCTGTAATTCCTAGACCATTCTGTTTAAGATTCATCTAGTGCTTGTGATCTTTTTTGTTTGTTTGTTTGTTTTCTTTCATCATTATTGTTGGTATTGCTCTACTGAGGATCAAATTTAGGGTCTTGCACATTCCAGGCAAAAGGGCTCAGCCAGTGAATTACATCTCTAGCCCTTGAACCTTAATTGTTTTTTGAGTCTTAATCAAGAAAAATTTTAAAGTATTTACTTACAAGTAGAGACAGAATAAGAATGGGCGCATCAAGCGCATCCAGCCACTGCAAACGAACTCCAGATGCATGTACCACCTTGTGTATCTGGTTTTTTTTTTTAATATTTTATTTGAGAGAGAGAAAGAGGCAGACAGAGAATGGGCACGCCAGGGCCTCCATCCCTCTTGTGCATCTGGCTTTACATGGGCACTGGGGAATCAAACTCAGGTCCTTCTGCATTGCAGGCAAATGCCTTAACCGCTAAGCCATTTCTTCAGCCCTGTATCTGGTTTTATGTGGCTACTCAGGAATTGAACCTAGGCCATCAGACTTTGCAAGCAAGTGCTTTTAATTGCTGAGGCATCTCTTCAGCATCACTCCCCTGAAAAATAGTTTTATTTATTTGTAAGAGAGAGACCCAAGCAAGCATGGGTGCACCAGGGCCCCTGGTTAGTGCCACTTCATTGCATTAAAAAATATTTATTTATTTATTTATATGCAAAGAGAGAGAGAAAGAGAGAGAGAGAGAAAGAGGGAGAGGGAGAGAGGGAGGGAGAGAGAAGAAATAGAGAATGGGCATGCAGGGCCTCCAGCCACTGCAGATGAACTCCAGACACATGTACCACTTTGTGCATCTGGCTTTATATGGGAGTCAAACCCAGGTCCAGGTCCTTAGGCTTTGTAGGCAAGTGCCTTAACCACTGAGAAATCTCTCCAGACCAACTTCATTGTTTTTTAAATTTTTAATTTTTTAATTTTTTTCCATGCTAGCCCAGGCTGACCTGGAACTCACTCTAGTTTCAGGCTGGCCTTGAACTCACTGGATCCTCCTACCTCTGCCTCCAGAGTGTCTGCTTTTTTTTTTTTTTTTAGGTAGGGTCTTATTCTAGCCCAGGATGACCTGGAACTCGCTCTGTAGTGAGTGTCTGGCCTTGAACTCACAGTGATCCTCCTACCTCTGTTTCCCAAATGTTGAAGGACATGGGGGATGTTTGTGGTCTGGGACAATTATGAATAGTCCTGGGTCAGGTGTACATATCTTCAGCCTTATTAGTTGATGCTTTTTTACAAAGTGGTTGTTGAGTCAGTATGCATTCTTTTAGCAGTGTCCACCTTCAAGTTATAATCTGCCAGATTTGCCACTTGACCACGTAATGCTTGGATACATATATGTATGTGTTTGCTCTAGCGTAGGCTGACTTGGAACTCACTGTGTAGTCAAGGCTGGCTTTGAATTCACATTGATCCTCCTACCTCAGCCTCCCAGGTGTTAGAGTTGAGCCGCTCTGGTATTTCTTTTCTTTTTAAAAAATCTGTGTGTGGTGGCGCACGCCTTTAATCCCAGCACTTGGGAGGTAGAGGTAGGAGGATTGCCATGAGTTCCAGCCACCCTGAGACTACATAGTGAATTCCAGGTCAGCCTGGACTAGAGCGAGACCCTACCTTGAAAAAAAAATCTGTGTGTGTGTGTGTGTGTGTGTGTGTGTGTGTGTGTGTATGCTGGGAGAGTGGGGGGTCACCAAGGTTTCTTGCCATTGCAAACCAACACCAGATGCTTGCACCACTTTTTGCATCTGGCTTTATGTGGTTGCTAGAAAATTGAACCCATGCCAGCAGGCTTTGCAAGCAAACAACTACAACTGCTGCGCTATCTCCACAGCTCATGGCTGTATGTTTCTTTAAAAATTTTTTTAAATAATTAATTAATTTTAGAGAGTGAGAGAGAAGGGAGAGAGAGAGAGAGAGAGAGAGAGAGAGAGAGAGAGAGAGAGAGAGAGAGA
>PVHP010025726.1:0-25233 GCA_004024765.1 Zapus hudsonius | reverse complement strand
TAAATACCCTGCTCCTTTGTTCTTCGGGGCTCCATCTTGCCTGGACATTCATCTGCCTGCTTGTGGAGCCCGACTGCGCAGCCGAAGAATGAAATCCTCTTGCTTTTGCATTTGCTGGTGTGGTTATTGTAGTTTTGGGGTACGCTCTCCTGAGAGAGGCCTTGGGGGGTCTTTCAGTTGCACATTAAAAATTAAATAAAAGGAATGTGTTCTGGTATTCTGTTGAGCAATAGTGAGTGTAGTTGGAAAGAGTGTGTGTTGTATATTTCAAAAATAATAAGTTTTTGAGTGTTCTTATAAAAAATAAATAATAAATATATGAGGATTTAATCACTCACTGCACAATGTATGCATGTATCAAAATATCACATTGTACCTTATAAATATGACTACTGTGTGTCAATTAAAAATACTACGAATAAACCAGGCATGGTGAAACACATCTTTAATCCCAGCACTTGGAAAGCAGGGGCAGGAAGATTGCCATGAGTTCCAGGCTATCCTGAGACTACATTGTGAATTCCAGGTCAGCCTGGGCTAGGGCATGACCTAAAAAAACAAAACAAAAAAAATACAATTATTATAAAAGAAAACTTTTTTTGGATTAAGGTTCTATTTCTTGCCTGAATAGTAACTTGGTCTTCCCTGGATATGCTCACACAAGTCATTAGTGGCCAGAATAAATTGGCATTAATAAATTGGTGAACTAAGCTATTGCCACTTAGCAGAGAAAAACTATTAATCAGTGGGAAGAAATCTCAGGACAGGAAACTTTTATGGAGGTACAGAGACATACCAGGGCCGAGGTGTGGTTTTGCTCCTGCCAGGGAGGGTAGATGTAGAGAAGTTTCATAGCAAGGAACAAGGGAGATAACGCGAAAAAGAACAAGGAGTCAAAGAAAAGGTTACAGAGATGGAAACTAACAGACTTAGTCAACCTCATAATAGCCCTAAGAACTAACCTTTTACTTACATAGAACCAAAAACATCATTTCCAACTTAATATTAGTGAACCAAGGTTCATTTTATTAACTAAGGAAGCAATGATCATTTGATGGTTAGGTTTTATTGTCAACTTGATCTTTTTAATTATCTTGGGTGGGTCTCTGAGGATGTTTACAGGAAGGCAGCCTCTCAGCAAGGGGCAGGATGTAAAGAAGCTCAAAGAAACTAGAAGTAAACATCCTTTCCTGGGTGGGCCATGCAGGAAGGAAATTCCAGAGACTCAGGAAGCCATTAAGTCTGTGGAAGGTTGTAAAACCCCACCCTAGGCCTATATAGAGGGGAAGAAATTCTCTCCTTGGCCCTCCTGCCTGTTTGCTGTTCCGTGTGTATGGTGTTGGTGATGGGTTTCTCTCTCTGTTTGGACCTGTGAAAGGGGAGCAGCCTCTTTTGCATTCTGGAATTTCCCCTGTATCTATAGCTACAAATAAATCCTTTCTTCCCCAAAACTGTGCCTGGCTTGAAGATTCATCCAGTGGCGTGTGGCTGACTATGACAGATCTGTAAACCCCAAATCAGACATTTCTCTGGAGACAGAAATCAAATCAGAGCCAATAAATCCCTCAACACCATTTACTGTTTCATAATTCCAGAGAAAAATAATCATGTTGGTGCAGTACATCGTTTTACCATGTTTGTGCAGTACCTGTTTTAAATGACCTAAAAAAACTAACACATTTTTAGTCACTCATTCATCCCTACTCCTATACAGAGCAATCACATTATCTGCATATTTAGCTTATTCAAATGTAATTATCATTGTTCCCTTATATAGCTTTAGCTTCCATATCTCATGTAATTTGAAATATTTTAAAGTTATATTTTGGTTTCTTCAGCAGCAGGTTCCTACCTCAGGCCTGGGGTTGGCATTCAAGAGCTTTGACAGAATCCTGTCTTGATTTTAGGACCTCGTGGTTCATTTTGGTCAACAGCTCAGTAAGTGAAGGAGCTGATGACTGGGATCATGAGTTGCCAGACTGATCAGTTTTTCACAAGCTTAGACTCTCTCCCCTTCTATACACGGCCCCTCTTGCCAGACGATGCCCATTACTTGCTCAATAGGTTACAGTATGCAACTGAGGACTTTATGATTTTGAACCCATTTTGGTTTAGCTTCATGTTTAAGTCATCCCAATCCCCCATCCCTTACCCCTCTTTCATAAACTCTCACTTCTCTCAACTGGTTTGCATAGACTTTACAGTTAACCTAGTTAGGAACCACATATGAGGGATAATATGTGTCATTTGATGCTCTGTTCTTTTTAGATATCGCTTAGTAGGATCCACTCTGAGTCATATCATTTATCTCTAAAGCCATCTATCAGCATCGAGAGACCCTGCGAGGTCCAGAACAGTGACCAGCCCTCAGATGGTAGTCAGTGCAGTGCTGGAAGGCACTGCATAAGCTGTCAGGGGAAACTGGTACAAGACAGCTGGAGAAAACAAAGACCATTGACATGAAACACAGTCTGCCGTCATGAGTAGGCTTAACACACTTCCTACTGGGAGAGAACAGCGAACCAAGAAAGGAACACGTGCAATGGAGGAGCCAAAGCCTGGGGGAGGTAATCAACAGCTTTTAATTCAGCCAAATTATCCACTCAGTGAAGAGGAGTCCTTAACTGGAACTGGGGACTCAGGGCGAAATGCACTGGGCACCAAACTCTTGGACCCCCAAAGAGAGATGCACTATATGAGTGATTTACAAAGAGGCTATTAAAAATAGAATCTATCTAATTCAGAAATGTGTATCTCAGTTAACCTATACTAATGTTTGTATATTTCAGAATGCAGTGAGAGAGCTGTGGCTCATCCAACCCTACCAACGAACCGCAGGCCAATAGCTGACATCCTGGCAAGAGATGAGCCACCCCAGACCTACCTTGGAGGATCTATATGGAACCCCACAGAGAATGGTGGGATAAACAAGAGTCCCATAACCACAGCCAATCAGTCAACACAGGATAAGCCAGACAGACACCAATGATTTTCAACACAACCTAAAGCAGAAGTACAGAGGCCCCTAAGACCTCAATAATAAAGCAGACTTAATACTCATCCATCACAACTCAGGGAACTGAGCGGAAGAGGGGTTGGAAAGTTTGTGGGAGCCGTGGTGGGGGAGACTATCCAGAGGCATTGCTCCCCTCAGTAACAACACACTAGGGCCGGTAGAACGGAGCTGACTCCTAGGCTATCCATGGTCCCCTGCCCCAAGGACTGATCCAGACTGCCCAAGGAGGAGGATATCCAGCAGATTGTGGGTGGGGAAGAGGGACATTGGGGAACTGGGGATAACAACTCATTGTTTGCCCACTAAATAGTGTAATTCATTATGGGCAATGAAAAAAGATTTGGAAGGTAAAAAGGAAAGGAAGGAGGATGGGAGGCTAGGTGAAAGGGTGAGTAGACAGGCTAGGGTATGTAAGTACAATTTATAATACATTTTGTACATTTCTTTAAATTATTCAATAAATGGGCCTTTATTCATTTTTGCAGGGTTTTTGCACTTGCTATTTCCACTGGGTTCCCTCCTTCTAATCTTCTAGTTGGCAGTTTGTAATGTTCCCTCCAATGAGGCTATCACCAAACATCCTTTACAAATTTGTTGCCTTACTACTAGATGTTTGTCTGCCTCCCCTCATTAGAATGTAGGTCTATAACAGTATAAGCTGTGTGTCTTGTTTATCATTGTAATCTTAGTATCTGTGGAATTAATTAATGAATGAATAATTGTGCCTTGGAGTGATCAAGGATGGCTAACTCAAGGAGGTATCATTTGTGGTGTTTTCTGAAAAAATTGAAGAATTAAAAGGATTTTTTAAAGATATTTTATTTTTATTTTTGCAAGGGAGAGAGAGACAAGAGAATGGATGCATCAGGGCCTATAGCCACTGCAACTCCAGATGGATGCTCCACTTTGTACATCTGGCTTTTTGTGGGCACTGAGGAATCAAACCTGGAACATTAGGCTTTACAGGAAAGTGCTTTAACCACTGAAACATATCCAGCTCCAGAAATGATTTTCATAACCAATGAAAAGGAGAGAATTTCAAGCAGTAGTAGAAGTGAAAGTAATGAACCAAGCATAGTTCTGTCACATTTTGGCGGCATTGAAAAATGTGAGCAGTGTGCAGTGGAAGGTTCTCACAAAGTAGAACAAGATGAGTAGTTGGGTGAGGAACACTCATGTTGACTGTCAAAAGTATAGATTGCCTTTTTCTCACATGGGTCATAAGCTAGTAAAATATTTTGGAACAAATTTTTGGTATTCTGTTTTGAGAAGGCTTTTTAAAAGATAAATTAGTATGAAAGTTTATTGAAAGTACTTCTTAAAATCAGATGATATTAGTTTTAGATAAATAGCTACAGAGGAAAAAATACAAATTTACATCAGACAAAAAGATTACTTTTGGCTCCAAGCCTATAAATTGTCAAAACTATTTAGTGAAATGTTTTGAGGAAAGATAAAAAGATAAGAAGCAGATATAGATAATATTTGTTTCTTTTTTCTATGGTAGAGATCTAAGGAGCAGAGATGGATCACAGGGAATCATGAGAGAAGACATGAATTATGTTTTCTGCTTTTGAATGAGTGAGTTATAGTGCTAGTAGAACTGATCTTTAAGTTATTTTTTTTAAGTTTCAGGATAAGATGCTGATTTTTAAGCTTCAGATCTGAAAAGTAGATCACCATGCTCCAGAATGCTTTATATACAGTTTATAAAAATCAACTACTTCATTCTAAGTACTTGAACAAAATAAAATGCATTATAATTTAGCAAATCATGAATGAGAACATTGGAGCAATTTTGGAATCCTAATTAGACAAGGCTATGTTTGAATACACAAAGATGCTTCCTTTCTCTGACCTTTGCTCTCTTTGCCGTATCTCAGCCCCCCAACATATGTGTCAGACCCAGATCCTCAAGCAAGCTGTAATGATAACTCTGCTTTTCTGAAATGCTACATTTTCACAATATTTAAAGCAATCAGAGTCTATAATGAAACACTAAATTTAACATTGTTCAGTGTGTTCATAAATTGTTCAGTGAATTCCCTTCCTTGTCTATCCCTATTGCAACTTTATCTTGGGCTTGGAACACACCATTATGTGTAGATAATAGCTTTTGGAATGAAATGATGAATTAACTGACAATATATGCTAGAGTTAGTCCCAAGATACAAACTTGTGTTTGTTACAATATCTCAAAAGAATAACAGAATTACAGAATGTTATATCAAGAAGGGACATGCCTTACATAAGTAGACCATTTTATTAAAGCTTCCTCCAAATTGAAATATTCCTTCCTGAAGGGAGAAGGGAGTCAAGAAGTCAAGAAGTCTGAGAGAACTTAAACTTAAAAGGTCACAGACCACTCCCCAAGTTTGAAGGAGTGGTAAACAACTGTTGAGGAATAGACATTTATCAGTGTCATGTAGAAATTGAAACATTCTCTCCTGGGGGGAGGAAGGAAGCTGAGAAGAGTCAATAAGTCAAAAAGTCTATGAAAAAGATTTCAAGACTTCTCCCTAAAATTATATAAAGGGAAAACAACTGCTTGGGGAGAGACTCTCAGTTTGAGCTGCTTGCAAGTTATATAGTGTGCTCAAGAGATGCAGCTTCCGTGAGTTATCACCAATGCTGAGGTGGCCTTTTTGGTGATGTAACTGCCTTTGAGTCATCCATTTTTCCTATAAGCAACCCTAATAAATGCATTGGTTTGCCAAAATTTGTTTTGGTGTAATTATACTTTGGCCTGTTGTCTGTGCTCTATCTGAGGTGAAAACATGTGTTCACAGTTTTCCAGGGAAAAAGGTTGCCTACTACAGACACCAAGGCCAAGAGAATTGCATTGAGTTGGTCAATATCCAAAAGCTAGCTGATGTCAAATCATGTATTAGAATTCTCAGATCCTGGTGCAATGTTAGGAGATTTTATAATAATACAGAGGCAAACAAAGGCTTGAATATTACCTGATTTTGTGTTTCAGTTAATAAAAGTAAAATGAAGAAGTCTTTGGATTCCCAAAAGCAAACTGGCCTTTCTAGTTAGATTACCCAGAAGGCCTTTTGCCCAGAAGGCCAATTTCTGTCACAAATTTGATTGGATTTAGTATCACTATGGAGACAAATCTCTAGGCATGTCTGTGAAGGATTTTTTACATTAGATTAATATAGGTGGAAAGATCCACCCTAACTGTGGGTGGCATAATTCTGTAGGCTAGGTTTATGGACTGAATAAAAAGAAGAAAGCAAAGTTAATACCACCCTTTATCACTCTCTGCTTCCTATCGATATAACATGACCAGTTGCCTCATGCACTTGCCACCATGCAATCCTGCCCTGAGAGACTCTACCTAGAAATTGTGAGTTAAAATAAACTATTAATTTCTTGATGTTTTGTCATGGTATTTTGTCTAACCAATGAGTAAAACAAATAACATATCTTTTCTACAGGTGCCCTACAGAAAAACGGGACTTTTATTTGCTCCTTAATTGAGTCTGAAACCCTGTTGTCAGTGATAACCATTCTTAATCCAACCCCTGAGTTATGGGCAAATGGACAGATAAAAGAACATTGTTTTCTGGAATGTCATGATGATAGGATCTCTTTATTTTACTGAGAAATAATTCAAAATCAACTAGATTTTGGAGTATATTTAGCTATATGATGATGTGTATACTTTATCAACTTAATTAGTACATCTTGCTGAATACTGTTTAATAGAAGACTTAAATACTAAGCTGATTTTCAGTGAAATATATCATTGATATATTATTTCACTCTTAGAAACACCATCCATGTCCAAAGCCCAGTTTAGCCTATCAGATCAGAATCAGGATTTAGATTCTGAGAGTTGAGGACCTATTGTGATTTGGTGGAATAAACTCTGGAAGGTAGATATTCCCAGAATTCCCACATCTGTGGTTTAATTGCTATGTGAAAAGTACTTTTCATCTCTTGGCTTCAACTGTCGCCATCTATAAAGAGATCATTGAGTTGTCACATAAGATTAATTTTCTGAAGCTTTCCAGTTTAGGCTTCATTGTACTTTATATGAAGTTTTACTTCTACTTTTTAGAGCATAGAGAGTTTTGGTGTGTGTATATATGGGGTTGGGGGGGGGGGCTTCTTTTTAAACCACAATGTGAAACCAGAAGGGCATCCAAGTCACTTTTCAGTAGGACATAGAGAGCTTGAAAAATTAGGTTATAAAATTGCCATTTTTTTGACTTCATAGTTATTTTGAATGCCCAAAACAAATTTAAAAGAGATTTTGTTTATTAGAAGAAAAAAGCACTTGCGGTGATAATGATGAACTTTGAACATCACTATTACACAAATAGCCAAAGAGGAGAGCAGATGTCTCTTCTTACCTCGTTCTGTGTCATAGAGGTACACAAACTTCTCCCACTTGTAGTAACCCAGAAGACTCAGAATGGCACCCTTCAAGGCTGGACGCATCTGGATGACAAACTGCACATCTGCATCAGTGGGGAAACTGGGAGTGACAAAAGACGTGTGCAGGGCCCCACAGAAGGAGGTCAGGGTGTTCATTGACATCTGGTCATAGAATCCAAAGATGGCATACACTCCTCTTGAGAACTGGGAGCAGACTGCAATAAGAAAAAGAGAAAGATATTTCAATAAGTTCTTTGTTCCTTGAGGCAGCATGTAAGATTTGAAATCTCATGTATATTTGTGCTTTAAAGCATATGTCCCCAAAAAAATCAAGACCCAAGAGAGCTCTGGAAGCCCATGAAAGTCCCATTGCCCAGGGGAAGAAGAGTAAGAACAGGAAGTGTCATAGTCAGCCACACACTGCTGGGATGAATCTCCAAACCAGGCACGATTTTGGGGAGGAAAGAATTTATTGAAGGAACAGACCCAGGGGAAGTTAAGGAAAAGGCTGGCCCCCTTTCACAGATCCAAGCAGAGACAGAGACAGCACCTCCAGAAGCAGGCAAGGACACTCCTAACTAACAAGAGAAACTCCAGGCTTGAGCTCAGACTGCTTTTTGCATATGTAAAGCTAGAATTCCAGACCCACCCCAGAAATACTTTAGGGCTGAACCCTAGGATCTGGCTAAGGTGACAGACTTCCTCTAGCCAGAACTGGCTGGAGACAATTTACAATTTTAATAAACCTTTAATTCTTTGGAGGACATTATTCAAACTACCACAGGAAGTGTTTATTGAAATAGTTTAATATTATCTATGTCTACCACAGCAGGAAACTAAAGGAATACAGGAAGCAAAAAGATGAAGGTTGCTTTACCTTCTTGCAACTCTCCCAGCTCACCTCTAAAGCATTGTCTTTCTCACTATAGCAGCCTGGGTGCCTCTTAGAACAGCCATCCCACATCAAGATACAACTGTTTGTCGTCAACCCTTTTCAGTGTTTTTTATTTTCCCTCTAAAATTTATACGATGGCTAAAGATTGGGTCAGATTAACTGATAATGTATCCACTAGAAATGTGTTATTCTTACTATGTTACATAATGCTTCAACCAGAACAGTGTTATGATTAAGACTCTTCATGTAGACTACTAATTTAGAGGATTTCATATTGTGGGCAGGCTGTGAGGATGCCTGGGCTTTCAGTGCCCATTGAACAACAGGAGGCTTGTTTTGCCTAGGTATAATTGGTGAAGTTCTACTTTGATCCCTTTTCATTTATCTGGCAGATTCATTAACCCACATGTAGAACTTTCATGGCCCCCTAATGGTTCTTATCAGTTTTCCTTCATTTCAAAGTGGGCCATGCCACTGCCTCTTCTCTCTTCTAGCCCAGAGGAGCTTAAAAAAAATGTGAACCAATTTCAATATTCAAATTCAATATTAGCTTCAGTAGAACATAATTAGCAAAGCAAATCAGTTACAACAACACAGTGTGGTGCATTCCCAAACCAAGTGGAAATGATCTTTAAATTATCTGCACCACTGCTTCCTTCCATTCATGCGAAGCAGGCATCACAAGCATAATGTGATGTGATTTAAGGGGTACTGCATGGTCTCCCTTATCTGCTAGAAAGCCATAGGTTCCATTCTTAGGGTTACTTCTTCAGCATAAGGTTGTTTAAAAAGTTTGTGGCCAGGGAAAGGAATTAAATGGAAGCTTTAAAAACCATTACCATGGGACGATGAATCAATATGTCCAATTGGATACTAAGATGAGTGGAAAAGCAGGAGGATATGTAGTGATGGGAATGAGTGGTTTGGAGGAGAGAATTATAGGGTCTAGAATCCTCCCTCCTTGAGCAGGTTGTGGTGGCACATGACAGTAGGATATTGCTGAAGAGGTCTAGGCAGGAGGATCAGGAGTTAGAATCCTCCTTGAGTGGAAAAACATGAAAGGGATTAAGCAACAACAACAACAAAAAAAAAACATTGAAAGTAAGATGTAGGCAAGTGGAAAACAAATCCAGTTCATTTCTTTACCATGTTATGAGAAAGACAGATTTTCTTTCCATGCATGCCGTTTTAGTCTATGTGGATTAAGGTCATTCTCTTTCATTGGCTAATTAGTCATTCACTTGAGGGTAGCATTTAAAAGATTATCAGTCAGTCTACTATCTCTAACATGGGAGTCAATAACCTTCAATTTGAAGATTTTTAAGAAAGCAAGCACAGGAAAGGGCTTTCAAATGAGAGAAAGCCAAGCAGAGGATGAATTTGAGGTACTTCGTGACAGGAAGCCAAAGGGAGAATCAAACAAAAAGAATATCTTGGCCACCACCTAGGGAGATGCTTAGGAAAATTCCCACTCAGCTTAATCCTATGAATTGAGAGCTAGCAATGCCAGGTCAAATATTTGATAGTACACATAATGTCCTATATAAAGTTGCACATCATTGGACTTGACTGCTGGGCAGCATGTGATATTGCTTGCCAAATCCTCTCTGTTGAAGCTCTCTTCCTCCTGTTTCCAGAGCATTGCATTCTGCTAGCCTGACCTCCCTCCTCGTTATCAGTTTCCTCTTGTCCCAACCACTCAATGAAGATGTTTCAAAGATGTTTCACCAAATATTTATGAAAGCCCTGCTATGTGCACAGCAGGAGAATCTCATCCTTTTACTTCCATGAGGATGAATTTTAAGTAGATACATTTGAGCTGCAGATCTACCTTTCTAAGGGCCCATTTAACAGCCCTAAGGCATCACAAAGTCAGCCTATTATTTTCTCATTTCTATCCAATACTCATAATTCTGCTCCTCTTGTCCTTCTTTCTTCTGATGTGTCACTCTTGTTTTAGTCACCCAAGTTAGTATCTTAGGGTCATCCTTGTTCCCAATACTCTCTCTCTTTCTCAGATATATGTTTTGTAATGTCTGATCTATTCAGTCCATAAAGCATATTTCTCTTTCTAGTCACATTTAGTTCAGTATCTCAGTCTTCTCTCATACACTATGAGAGCTGATGCTTAACTGCACACCTGCTTTTAGTCTTTTCTTAGTCTGTTATTCTTTTTTTAATATTTTATTTATTCATTTTTCAAGCAGAGAGAGAGAGAGAGAGAGAGAGAGAGAGAGAGAGAGAGAGAGAGAGAGAGAGTACTAGGGCCACCACCTTTTGGGTCTGGCTTATGTGGGTCCTGGGGAATTGAACCTGGGGCCTTAGACACTGGAGACAAGTGCCTTAACTGCTGAGCCATCTCTCCAGACCAGTCTGTTATTCTTGTCAGATTCCTCTTTTTCCTTTTGGTTCCAGTCAACTAGTCAAAATATATCTGCTTTAATACCATTTCAGCAAGCCCTGTATTTGAGTTGTTGATGAACCAATGAATGAAACTTTGCAAATGAATCATCCTGAGGTTTCTCAACCTAGACCCAATTGACATTTTTGCTTGGATTTCTGTTGTGAGGGCTGTGCTAGGCACTGCAGGATGTTTAGTAGCATCTCTGCCCTCTCATTAGAGCCAAGAGCATTTCTCCACTCCAGTTGTGACAACCCCAAGTTCCTCAAATCCTCATCACCTATCCCCAGGAGACAACATCTACTTGACCCTCATGGCAAGAACTACAGGTTTATCTGAAGGCTTCTTTCTTGAAAAGAACAACTCCCTATGCCAACAATAATATTTAAAGATCCCATTGGAGTTATTTTAATGGTGGAAACTTATGAAAAGTAGGTATTTTGGACACTTACAAGTTCACCAAATTGGCATCTACTTTCTGGTCCTGCCTTTTAATTGGCTGTGTTTTACCTGGTGGTACAAGAGAAGAACTAAATAGGGGATGGATAGAGAAGAAAGGTGTGGGGTGTTAGCTCATAGCTTATCCGGGTTCATATATGTCAGCCCCCATCAGTCCTGAATGTCCTTTGGTCTGGGGTCACTAAAATCATAGTGGATTCATCTAGGTTCCAGAGTCAGAAAAAAATGTCAGCCCCATTCTCCAGCTGATGATTCCTTAGCTTAATTACCATCTTGGGATTAATCCTCTTGAACATTTTGTTCTGCTCTTAAGAATGTACTCCCTTCCCACAGTCTAACTAGTTATTTTTACAATTACATGGCAAGTATCTAAACGCCAACAAAGAAAGCACTCATTATCAAGATTTGATTCTACTTGAATATAACTTAGGCTTGAAAGTGCAGGCATTAACACACAAACACATGTGTTTTGGAAAATTCATTTTGCATCTGTGACTGTAAACTACTCTCCCATAGCAGTACTAGAAATCACAAGAGATATATTGCAATCAAGGGTTGCTTTGGGGCCCTTTGATATCAAGAAAATATGGTTAAGCATTGGTGCTCAGTAGTCAGAGGTAGGCTTTCATTTTTTAAAATTCATTTGTTAATTTATTCATTCATAAAATAAATTTCAGATTCCTATTGTATGATAAACATTGTCACTATGTGTCCTTGGGCCAGTCACCTACTGAGCTTTGGGTATGTCATTTGTAAGCAAGCAATACTAACATCTGCCCTGTCCACCACACAGGAAGGTGCTGAGAATAAATGGAAGTAGCTGAATTTCCCTTTTTAAATGGGCAAAAGTTGCTATCTGAACATCAGTGTTGGTTCCTGGCTCCCTGTAATCATCAGGCCCATAATGAATAACTCAACAGAAGCTTCATTCTTCTGAGACTTGGTGTCTGTCATTCACTGCACTGTTATATGATTGATGTCAGGGGCCTGCCTTGACTTGCAATTCATTTTACATGGGAGTTTGCATGACTCTTAATTGAAAAACGAATTGATCCAGTGATCCATTCACAGCCAATGAAATGATTTCTTCAGAGGAGTAAGAAAGGGATGTTCTTATGATGCCATAGAATCATGCCTAGGATTTTCCATGGTTAAGTAGGATCTTCAGATTTGATATCATGACATATACTATTTGAAAAGTGCTTTGTTTAATTGTGTAGCTCACTATTCCAGTTAACATTTCTTAAAATATATTTATTATTTGCAAGCAGAGAGAGAGAGAGAGAGAGAGAGAGAGAGAGAGAGAGAGAGAGAGAGAGAGAATGGGCCTCCTACCACTGTATACAAACTCCATGCACCACTAAGTACATCAGGCTTCACATGGGTACTGGTGATTAGAACCTGGGACACCTGGCTTACAAGTAATTGTCTTAACCTCTAAGCCAACCATTCAACACCAAATAATACTTACTAAAAGGTAAATAATGGTTATCTGTTGTATTATCTTCTGTAGGCTTGAAATATTTATAATTAAAAAATATATACAGTAAAATATTTATGTCAATTATCAGTCAGTAATTCACACTTTTATTTACCATTCTGTATGAATTCTTTCTCTCATATATTTGTTTTAAGAAAGGGTGTTGCTATTTTACCCAGGCTGGCCTTTAACTTCTAGGACTCAAGCTGCTTCTGTCTCAGCCTCTTAAGCTGCTGGGAATGTCAGGAATATGTTATGCTCAGCAGTCCCTCACATTTTTATTGTGTATGTTTTGGGTTAGGTCACCTCTTCAGCTTCTTAAATAGTGCAAAAATCCTGAAAACTTGGCTAACAATACTATACTAACAGTACTCTTTCTTTAGTGAACTCTCCCCTTCACAAAAACAGTGCAGTTTAGTTTTATTGACTCTGTTAGAGATGTCTTTATCATATTAAATACAAATCCGTCTCCCTATAACTTCCACCATCTGTTGATTCTTTTGGAGGGGATAAAGCTCATGGAAAATATCTACTATCTCTCCTAATGGCATCAAACCCCTGCAGATATGTATTGTACATTCCTAGAACTTCTCCTCAGGCAAACTCCCTAATGCAGGCTGCTTCTGAGAAGGGTAGCATGGATAGAGGCACATCACCACTCCAGCCATCCTTTGAACATGTTCCAGTTTGTCAAATGTTATTCCTATTTCTATACTGTAAGTATGCTAAACATATCAAAAGACAGAGAAGTAATGTTTTCTGCACCTCTATTTTTTTGTTGACAAGGCATTATTAACCATCATGGCAATGACTTTTTTTTTTTTACCAGCACACTATAGATAGATTTCCATAGAATATACTCCCGCTTTGTGGTTTTGAATTTATAAACCATGTATCTTGTAAAGAAACTTCTGTCATGGCTGGAAACTCCAACCTTAGATATGTACCATGTTTTGTCCAAATAAAAACTTTCATCTCTTTAAAATGTCCTCATGGTTTTTATCCAGTTTCTTGGTAATATTTTCAATCCTGATTTCATTAATATGTTTATTTCCTATCAGTCCCAGTTATGTGTCATCTATAAATTTGATCTGCTGGTTTTGGGTAGTATTATCTAAGTTATTGACAAAAATATCTTAGCTGAAGAGGACAAGGTCAAGGATATACTTGCTTGGGAAGCTTCTTCCTTCTTCATCCTTACACTGTCCAGGGTGAGGTAATAAATATTAACACTGGTGGTCTTCACTCTGCTCCATGTGTATCCTTCATACACTTGTAAATTTAAGTAATATGAATGATTACTACTAACCTTGGTTCTTTAGACACATTCCTAGGCCTGAATCTGGATTTAGTTTCTTCTTTAATCATTTCTGACCATGAAACTTTACGAATAATCATTGAGTTTTTTAGGGAGGAAGTGAAACAAGAAGGATGATGGAAGGAATGAAGCTATAGAGACTGTTCCCTGGTCAACTTCTAAACTTGTAAATTCCATGGCTCTCATTATCCCTGGCTTCTAGGATACTTTAAAGAAACAGTAGGCATCCTTGTACAATTTCTCAAATGAAATCCTGATGGACAACAACTCAATAGGATGGGTGTTTATACAAAACCTTATTGCTTCATTAAAAATCCACATAACTTCCATTATTTCAAACATGTCCCAGAAGTGGAAAGAGTAAAGAATTTATTTGCTCTATAGGAAGAAGAAGTGAATGTAAATTAAAAGCATTTTTGCTAACTTGATTTCAACTAATTGGATTTGTAAAAGCAATTCCTAGATCTTGGTGGTCCAGGGATATGAATAAGTTTGTGCCTCAGAAGTTCAGGCAGATGTGTGGCATTCAGAGGGCCTACATTCAAGAATGCCTATGCAGTCTTTGCAGGATGCTGTGGGAGGGCATTGCTATATATTTGAATGCTGCTTTCATTGGGAACAGTCACTATAGCTCTAATCTGAGAACAAGGCCCTCTGAAACTGCCTTCCATATAGCTTCTATATCCCTTTGGCTAATAGAAAAAACACATCATTTGGAAGAAACACATTTCAGGTCTTAGAGCTAATTTAGAAAACTCCCTAGCTTTTTTAAAAGGGCACTAATGAAAGACAGATGCTTAAAATTTGTTTCTTACATCTAGTGACTGTCTAGACATGTTTTGTCAAAACTGGTAGCCATTTCAAGTTTAACTAAATTAGATGGGTATGGTGGTGGCACATACCTGAAATCTCAGAAGTTGTAAGGACGAGGCAGGAAGATCACTGTGAGAGCTCTATAGTGCTTTCCATCCTAGCTGGACTTGTTAATTCGTGAGATCCTATCTCAATTAGCTGCTACCATAGCGGACAATGCAGCATCAAACATTACCTAAGTGTTTTATATCCCAAATCAGTATTTATTCAGTACCGACACTGTTCTAGGCGTTGTACTAGTTACATACATCCTTAGATTTTGTTGGAGATGGGGATAATAATAATACTACTAACAATTCATGGCAGCTGCCAATACGGGGCCAGCTTGTAACCTTGTAGTGTGTCATGAGGTCCCAAGAACAGGCTTCCCGCCATTAGTTACCTTCTCTATTGTCAGCTACAAGTCTAAAAGCACTACTTTTATGTCTAGGATGGTGAATCCCTCTGTAAAACTGAAATGAGGCATGGAAGTAAAATGTATGATCGACATTAGATATGACTGGCTTGCTGAATACCTCTGACTGAGAACCAGTAGTTGAGGGACCTGGATGCAGGAAAGATCTGAGTCTTTCAGATGTCTTCTAGAAGAATGACTCTCCAGTTGGGGATATCTTAATAGAGGGGTCTCTTGCCTCAGAAAGTGGTGTTAGATGCTATTTTGACAGAGACAATGGGAGGGGTAAAACTGCTAATAGCAAGGGGTGTTATTTGCTGAGGGTATCTTCTGATTTTCCTCATGTGCTGTTACAAGCTGAGCACTTCTTTTGTCTATGGTATCTGTGTCTTCATTTCTTACTGTCTCTGAGTGGTCCCATTTTATTTATTTTCCTGCTTTCTCAATCATCCCATTTTGATCTGATATGCTAGCTCAAGCACCCTGTAACTAAAGCAAGTCAACTTAGCAGACTGTAAATTAGTGTTTTTTGAACAGTACAAAGTACTATCCCAGATGATGGAATAGAAACTTCTATACTTAATTAATGTTTCATAATAACTTCAGCTGAGGAAACTATGGTAACAGAGCAACCGCACTCTTCCTTTTCACTTTTCCCTCTCCACATTGCTAGGAACCCACCATCTCCACTCTTATCTCAGTCCCTTATTTATTCATCCTCACTTCTGATTTGTTTCAAATGAAAAGTATGATAGATCAGGAAGAATTAAAATGATGAAGCCAAACTCAACCTCACTCCCTTTATAATGATTTGCAAATTTCAGGGTACAACCCATTAGTGGCTTATGAAATCATTGTAGTGAGTTATGGCCTCACATTTAAAAAAATAAATGAAATTGAATAGAAAAATTCTAAAGAGCATCCATATAGTTAAGGTAAATACTGTTTATGAAGTTGATGTGTTGTTATCAACTTCATGTGTGTGTTTGTGTGTCATGAAATAAAATGCATTTTTTGCCTCTTCACACCATTGTCATACCACGTCCTATCCCAAGCCAAGCACTGCTTTGGTCTACAGTATTTGTGTCTTCACTATTACTGCCTCTGAGAGGTGCAATTTTATTTCTCTCCTCTTCTCCTAATCCCTCTATCTTCTCTAACCCTTCTGAGCTCCATCTGAACTCACCCTCTCTCACCTAGCTTGAGTCTCACTGAATTGCTACCTGGGGATGGGAGCTAGAGGAGTTTCTGCCCCCACTGACTCAGCTGGGAATGATTAGGGAGCTTTGGAGTTAGGAAGGTGAGGACATCTTCCCACAGAAACATGCAAATGCACTTAAGTTTGGTGTTGTACAGTCCTTGGTTCCAGTCGGAGTTCTATGTGCTTTAACTATCAATTTTGGTACTCAGGGCACCTGCACATTGGCCAAATCACACATCTTCTTTTACAATTCAATCCATTTGTGGAGTGAGAAGAGAAAGCACTGGTGCAGAATGTCATTTAATTGGATTCCTACTTAACTTCTTGCTGCAATACAGCGCATGCTGGTCCTCTCCCATGGACCCTGCTCATGCTTCTTCAGTGGCTTGAAAGGAAGTCTCTGTCTCCGGAAGTAGTTAACTTGCTCCCCAAGGGAGAGCTGACTAAAAATAACCAGGAATAGCTGGCTTTAAGTAAGCACATGAAACTTGTAGAATGTAGCTTCTTCCACAGACAGAATAAGTAGCCCCCTCTAGTGCTTTGCTGCTCAGTCAAGTGTGAGCTTGTAAATTTGATGTGCTACCAATGCAGGATCAGGCCACGTCAGAGTTGTCCATTGCATCTCAAAGGAAGAAGAATTAGGCCTCTGTGATTCTCACATGCACTGCCATGCAAAATTAAAACCTTCATATTTTCTGATAACTGGCATTTCCTGAGAGAGGTTGGCTAAGGACATGCAAGAAAAGCAATTGAGCCCATTCTATCTCACTTTAGGTATTAGGACCCTATGCCCAGGCCCTATGTTCTATATTTCCTATAGATATAGTCTGAATCGTTCATCTTAGAATTCACACTAAGAAAAAATAGGAAGCACTGATCAATACACGACAGATACCCGATAGGTATTCAACACACAGTGGGTGTTTGATTTTTCTTTCATGGCTTTCCGTTCTTCACACTCAAGAGCTATCCAAACTTAGCTCCCACAATTCAAGAGCTTTGTGTCCAGGCCTAGGGGAACTTTGCATGTCTTACTCATTCTTGCTGCCAAGGGTGTACTCAATGCTATGTGCCTATCATGAAATGTCATCCCACAAGTCACTGACATTCTAATTCTTGCCCATGTTTCAAAACCTAGCTGAAGCTCTCTCTTCCATGGAGCTTTGGCTAGCTGCCTTGTCTCTAGGAGACCTACTTTTCCCTCTGGATAACAGCAGTACTTTCCCAGAAGCCTCTACTTTGACACTTGATCATAGCATGCCTAACTCAGCTCTGATGACCTAGTTGCCTCATGTGTATGAATGTAAACTTCTATTGATGACCAGAAAACTTTTTGAGAGCCAATATATATGCTTATTTTTGGCAGGCTCTGTTCCGTTTGGTTCATACTGTCCATATCTTTGAAGAACTGATGGCATAAATTAGTTTTGAGAAGCAGAATCTTCCAGGTCTATTATCTAAGTCACACCTGTGGCCTTCATTTTACCATTTTTTGAGCTCCAGATTCTCTTCAGCATACAGGCAAGGACAGTATTTATATACCCTAAAGAGATGTTTTATGCATTATTTTTTTTGTTTTTTTTACATTCTTTTTTATTTTAATATATATATTTATTGACCTGTAACTGAGTTACATTATTTAGTGGGCAAACAATGAGTTGTTATTCCCAATTCCCCGATGCCCCCCCCTCCCCAACCCCAATCAGCTGGATATCCTCTTTCGTGGGTCGTCTGGATCAGTCCTTATGGCAGGGGACCATGTATAGCCTAGTACTCAGCCGGGTTCTCCTGGCCTAAGTGTGTTGTTACTGAGGGGTGCCATGCCTCTGGATAGTCTCCCCCACCATGGCTCTCACAATCTTTCCGCCCCCTCTTCCACTCAGTTCCCTGAGTCGTGGTGGATGAGTATTAAGGCTGCTTTAATGCTGTGCGCTTAGGGGGCTTTGTGTTGAAAATTGATGGTTTCTGTCCCCCTGGCTTATCCTGTGTTGATTGAATGGCTGTGACTGTGGGTCCCTTGTTCATCCTGTCATTCTCTGTGGGGCTCCATATGGATCCTCCACGGTATGACTGTGGTGGCTCCTCTCTTGCGAGAATCTCTGCTATCTGCCTACAGTCGGTTGGTAGGGTTAGATGGGCCACAACTCTCTCGCTGTTTATGCATTATTTATAATTAATATAAAGCATGAAAGTATGAGCAACTATGGGAACCTATTATTATAGGAATAATAATAATTACAGTTGTACTTCATTGAATGCTACAGAAGTCATATAGAAGACAATCTCTTGAGTAGTGGGGGAGGGGGAGCAGCCAACTGTACCAGTAATTACTTAATTATGAGCATTTGTTCTCAGTTTTTGCTTATGATTTTTGTTTCTGTGCACAACTGGGTTTAGTTGTCGCTTTGGTTTTGGAATGGAATCCTTGACAAAGTTGGTTAAAGATCAAATTTTGGGGTGCATAGACTCCTTTAAAAATGCTGTGAACCCAGTGACTCCATGACCATTTTTTATCATCAATCACCCTTGAGCCTTCTGCTTGGGCCAATGTTTTTTCCTATGCTGGTTTTCCTCTGTCTCTAGGAGGAGCTTCAGCTCCACAGTGACATGGGTGGCACTGAATTTAAGTGTCAACCAGGCAGCAATGGTATTTGAAGGTACACTAGTGGCCAAGTCCTTTGGCAGATGTCTGGGAAAGGTGAGGGGAAATAAAACATGAATTTCCTTAGCTATGAAGGAAACTTGTTCCTGTCAAACACTAGCAGAAGCCTCTAGAAAGGTTGGAGACTTTCTGCCAAGATTCAAGTGAGCTTATTTGATTCAAGATGACTTCTTTGGATTCTTGGGTAGAGGCAGAGAGATGTCATCTAGATAGTTCTATATTCACCATGAGCCTCTATAAATTTTTCAAGGAATTTTTCTTTGAGATTCATTGTATGTACTCATTTTGCTTATCTATCTCATCATCTAAGTTATTGTAGGAAAGGAATTTCTATAAAGCCCTCTAAAATTTCTATGTCAAGTTTCATTTGCATGATTATTTCTATGAGTAGTGTACAGAGATATAGTTCATTTGCTTATACAATGTATCTACTTATTGACAATAAATATGTTTTTTTCATCTTCAAAAAAAGTTTTATTTTTATTTTTTAAAACTTTACAGGTTATAGTCATTTATCCCCTCATCCAGCTCCTGTTACTCTGGGGGCCCTCCTCAGTGGTGTTATGGTATTTACTGTGGGGCATGAAGGCCAATAAATATGTTTTTTAAAAAGTGAGAAGGGTGATGAAACTTCTCGAAGGATGACAAAAATATGTTTGAACAATAACATAATTTCCTGTCTCTCCTGGAAGCATATAGTCAATATGCCCATTATACAAATATTTATGTATCTGGCCATGAAAATTAGAAATTAGAAAGAAAATGTTTATTATTACTTAGTAGTATTACTATTATATTATGTACTGTGTGTTCTCTCCATCAGTTAGCATGCACTGCCTTTCATGTCTGGAGGTTGGATTGCTGCATGCTTATGTATGATGAGGTTTTTGGTGTCTTTCCTCTGAAGATCTCAACATGAGCAACTCTGTAAGGATTACAGGGAATATATTTTAAATGATATTTTGAGTACCACAAGGCATTCCTTTTTATGAATACTGCATTTCCTTTCAACACGTTGTGAATTTCTGCTTGGTAGAGAGTCACTTCCTCTCGGGTCCTGCCTTGCTTGCCCTGCTCCTCCCTTTTTTGGAGGGATGCTCAAAAGCCCAGTGGCTTTTGCTACTGAAGTGCTATATATCCAAGGAAGACTCTCCAGTGGCTGCTCTGGGATCTGCCCCCCAATGAGGAAGACTTACTGTGAACCACATTGCACTCTTACATTGTTTTTCTATACTGTTTCAATTTTACATGTTTCTACATTTGCTGTCTCTTTTTTATTGCTTCCTACTTCTGATTATGTATTCAGCACACACCACAGGGTGCCAATTTAATTTTATTGGACCATTTAAAGGGCAAATAAACCTTTGTTTTTATAAGGAGAAGATAAAGAACCAATTATCCTGGCCTTCAATGCATATTTGCTATTTGGGTTTGCAATCCGCTTATGTTTCTTTAGGAGATATTTTGCCATTTGCACCTACTTACCTTATTCCTTGGTATACTATTGCTATGGTATAACACATTTGCCAATGGGCACCTTATTTCTTAATTAATAGAGTTTTTATTAGATGACATTTCCTTATTTATGTGCATTTTGAACAGGCCAAGTACAGAGGAGGATGGTCTGTGCCCCTGAAATGAAGGGTCTCCTGATCTCAATATGTTTTACCATCTATGAAATGATCAAACAGCTATTGTAATTGGATTGTCGTCCATTCAATTTTAGACAGCCAAATGGCACTGCTGGCTGCCTTCTTAGAGAGCAATTTCCTCTAAGACACTCACCCTGAACTGGCCCATCCCACAGACAGTTATTGCCTCTACATATCACTTTGCCACATGGCTTTTAATACCAGTTGAACTTCATTGTTAGAGACATTTGTCAACTGGAATCTAAGAGAGAGGGTATAAATACTTTCAAAGTAGAAACCTTGGGGAATGCTATGAGGACCAGGAGGGTATTTGTCATGGGAAGACTATATTGTTCTATGAAGTAGTAATGGACACAGATACTGAAGTATAGTTAGAAATTGTCTGTCCTGATGAGGCCCAAATGACAGAACAGTTTGAAAAGAATCAGTTAGATTTCTACTACTGTGAAGACAGAATGATGGCACCCAAGTGGTAGTATTTGGATGAGTGATCGCTTATAACAGTAGAGAAGAGTCTATCTCTAGGCAAACCTGCGACAACAGTGCCATTTTCATCTACAAAGTTCTGTTTATTTTCTAACACCCCAGGTATTACACATAAAAATATAAGGAAAAAAGAAGAAAATGATCAGCTATAAAATAGGAACCATTATTTTTCTAATTTTAGTGTAATATTTTTTCAGAAGAGAAAAACATGGAAAAGGATATAAGAATTACACATAGGAGTCCTTGTTGGTCCTATCAACAAGGTAACAACTTTATATAGCTAACACTCCTCCTCAAATACTATTCACGGCTTCAATCCCTGATCATCAAATTTCTTGGCAGAAGACATCCCACTTAATCTTTCATGTCTAGAACCTAACCATAAAAAAGGACTTAGGGATAAAGGCAGAAATAGTAGAGGAGACTTTTCAAAATAGGTAAGAAGTCAATGAATTCTGAATATTTTATAAATCTGACAAATTCCTTGGAATCTGAAAATCTCATAGTCTTTCAAGATCTCAGTCATATTTGTATGAGTTTAGTAGGAGTAGGGGAAGTTTAGCTACTAAGAACAGGACAGGTAGAGATCTGGGGTACCAGTGTGGTATCCATGAGCACTCAAGAGTTGGAAGAGACCAGGAGGGTAAACCAGAAAATGAGCCTTAGTGAGAACAAGTGATTTCTCATTTCGCAGATAAGGAAATGGAGACATAGATGTCACATAGCTGGACTGCTTTTACATAGTAAATGTCAGAGGTAGGATATAAACTGAGCAGGACCTGTGCCATTTGGAAGTTTATACTGTAAAAGGTACCCTGGGCTTCAGTGATATGTCAGGAAAGCATATAAAATGTTGGAATTGGGCAATTCAGAGAATACTGAAAATTCCAGATAAGAGCTAATGAAGACCCAACTTGATCCTAAAGGAGAGAGACTTTGGAGCCATTTTTCCTTTGGCTAAGTCAAATCTAGATGCCTCCAACTCTATCAGTATTTACAGAGTACTTGCTCTGTGCCAATCACTGAGCCTAGGACAGTGATCCCAGTGACATGGCTCCTGCCTCCTCAGAGCTTATTATGTGGGGACTGCTTTTGTTGTGAGAATTAAATGACATAATCTATATGAAACCACTAATGCTTGCTACAGAGTTGCCTTTATTATGATCAAACTACCAGTGAATGATCATAGCTTAAAATTAACAATTAATTTTTATGTGGTAAAATAGACATAGCATAAAATGATATAGTTCCTTGGTATTAAGCATATTCATATATACTCATCACCATTATTTATCACTATAACTCATTTCATCTTTTAAAACTGAAACTCTGTATCCATTAAGTAATCACTTCCTATTTCCTCTATTGTACAGCCCATGGGAAATATCTTTCTACTTTCTTTTGGGTTTGTGTTGGAGGGGCATGATGCACTTATGAAGGTCAGAGGACAACTTTGTGTGTTGGTTCTTATCTTCCACCTTGTTTGAGACAGAGTTTCTCATTGTTCTGTTTAGTGGTGAGTTCGCTAGCTAGTTTGGTGGTGAGTTGGCCAGGCTAGCTGACCAACAAGTTTTTGGGTTAGTCTCCTGTGTCCACCTCCCATCTTTTCATAGACATACTGGGACTCTGGGCATCTGCTACAGCATCCCACTTTTTACGCTGGTTCTGGGGATCTGAATTCAGGTTCTCACACTTGCACTGCAGGTGCTTTATCCACTGAGCCATTGCCTGAGCCTAACACCTTTCTACTTTATGAGTAATTATAAGCACAGATGAATGTAAGGGGCTGAGTTATAGGTACTTTCAAGTTGACATAGGAAAAATGAGGACCTGTGATAACTTGAGAATCATTTTTCCACCACTGGGACACAGGACTGCCACCCTCTAGAGAGCTCAGCACATGTCACATAGTTTTAGTTGCTTGCACTTGTGATCAGGGCATTTCTAAAGAGAGATGTAAGGAGGGACTTAGTGCATGGTTGTTACCTCCTGACAAATTATTATGCATGGTCTTTTCCTTCAGAAATATGTGAGAGTTCTACCATTCATTATTTCTACTTGAAACTATGGACATATTTTTGGTGAACATCACTTAAAATCCACTGTTCTGAATATAAGTCTATCCTGTTTGGGGGCCAGGCAAAAGCATGAGGATCCAACTTTTACAGAAACATCTTGAAACACCAATTATCTGCCTTGCTGTATGACATTGGAAAGTAAAAATAACTGTTCAATCAGAGAAGTGATTTAATAAGCATTTTAACAGGTCCAGATGGCTACAATGTCTTTTTCTCTGCTATACTCATGCTTCTGAAAACATAAAACATACTTGAAGTCTTGCTACTTTATAAAGTGCGTGGCTAGATTCTGTGAGAAGCAGCGTGGGGGAGTAGAGATACTTGTGGCTGATTGAACCTTTCTATCTGCTGTCCAGAATGCTCCCTTCCCTCAGACCTCCACCACCAGCTACATGTCATTTTTACTGAGTTAGGGAAATTATTCTTACTTTTATTTTGTAACCTAAACCAGGGTTACCCCTATTTTCTCAGCAAGGCTACATTTTTCTCATAACGTCTTGTACTTTCCCTTTAGAGACTGGCTCCTATTTATGGTAATTAATTTATTATGTGTTTAATGTCTGTCAGCATCATAAGGTTTGTGTCTCCCTATCATAATCTGAATATAGCATGATGTGTAGAACATAGTAGGTGCTGAAGACGTTTAGTTGGCTGACTAGGAAAATTAACAACTAGCACTCAAGAGCATTCAATTCTGATACCAGCCTTGTCATTTTCTGGATATGTAGCCAAGGATATGTTATTTCTCTCTAAGTTCTTTTTCCTAACTTGACTTTTAAAATTCTATTAAAGGTAAGTTTTTGGTTAATACCACTGGTAGAAAATATTTCATCAAAACTACCTGGAATTTGTGGTCTCTCTTTTACCCAGGACTGTCTAGTGTGCTAATGTTTAGAATGGTTACAGTGTAAGCCAGTTTAATTAGTCCTCTTTTTCAAAGGCAAGTGTAATGCTGGCTTGTTAGGAGGATAGTATAAATTTTTGCACTGGAGAATACACTTCTCTGAACACTTGTTCTTTGCTTTGCTTTTATTTTGAAGATTAGGTGCTTGCACATGAAAATCTTCATTCTCTTGAAACTTAAAGGATTTACACCTAGGAGGGGAGTCTCTGATGGTAAGTGGTTATAAGCAAACAGCTGCCAACTTGTTTTCTGTTGTTTGATTTCCTTTACCAATAAAATAAGCAGCTCAAAGTTTTGTCTAGGTCCCAGTGGAACCATAGAACTAGGAGCTCCAGAATGTGTTAGAGGCATCTTTGGATCCACAGCAGTGCCAGGTTCAGAGTAGGTGTTCAAAATGTCTTCATAATTAAATAAAGTGACAGCTGTGAGGCCCTACACATAGGTTGAGTAGGCAATTTTCTCATATTTTTGTTACTTTTATAGTTTATACTCAGTTAACTTGTTAGAATTATCTGAAGCAGAGCTGCCCACATGGTACAGTTTAAGGACTACTAAAATGCTTCTGTATGACCATGAATAGCTCCCATTACAGCCTACTCAGGTTCCAGAAAGTTCTACAAAACTGCTTTTGGTTGTCACAGAAGGTTCATTAAGTGATAATATTTTATACAGATACTCTGGGATAAACAGGTATTGGTGATCATTAGTACCTCGGAATAAATGGATTTTGTATTATATAAGGGCCATAGGCCACAAGATGGGTTAGTTCTTGTTTTATTTTTTGAGACAGGGTGTCACTATGTAGTCTAGGATAGCCATAAACTTGTGTTAATCTTCATGTCTCTGCCTCCTAAGTGCTAGAATTTGGTGTGTACCACCATAACACAACCACTACCACACCCACATAAAGCTTAAAGTATTTGGTTTTTTTTAAATATTTTATTTATTTATTTGAGAGAGAGAGAGAGAGAGAGAGAGAGAGAGAGAGAGAGAGAGAGAGAGAGAGAGAGAGAGAGAGAGAG